>JAJTUV010004504.1:0-17399 GCA_021653895.1 Mastomys natalensis
CATTCAACAGTTTTAAGAACCCTCGACCTAGGGGATAATGCCACCACCATGGACTGGATCTCCCACATCAAGACGGTCCCCACAGATATGCTAAGGCTATTGTTTGTTGGGTTACTGGTGAAAATGCCATGTGCACATAGAGGGAAGTTTTCAGCAAACAGCACCCTGTAGGTTTAGTCTCTATCAGCATCTTCCTAAAGCTTCTCAAAGAGATCATTTTAAGTTTGCCTCTGGAGTCAGACTTTCAAAGTGTATTTAAAAACAAACAAACACTAACCTGCTACATAATTGAGCTCAATTGTTAGCTTGGGCTAGCCCGCTCACTTTTCTGTTCTGCGTGTTGGGCTGTTAGCAAAGCACTAGAGGTGAAGACTGAGCCAGGTGCTCTGGCCGTGAGGGAAGAGCATGACTAAGGGTGCAGTAGATGTTGGTGCCTGGTGAGTCCCTGCGTGTCCAACCACTGTTGAAGATATTGTCCAGGGAAGTATCCACGAAGGCAATATCTCCCTGGCTGAGGCCAGAGGCTGGCAGGAATTGGAAATATTTGTGAAATATGTCAGGACCCGGGGAATCCAAAAGGGATGTAATATAAACAAAATCCATAACAGCTATGGTTCTGTCATTCCCAGAAATCTAAAAATCCAGTAGCTTGGACAGCTTCTAGCTCAAGGAGAGTTGTCCTTCCTGTGAGACCCAAAGAAGACGTAGCTGGGACCCTGAGACCTGTGAGTTATGAGTGTTCCCCTTTCATTTTGTGTCAATGCCTCCCTCTGACCGTTTAGAGGGGGGTTGGTTACTCTTCCACACAAATGCATCTGTGACGCAGGAGAATATCTCAGGGACAGCTCTCTTCACCCTGGGCAAGAGAAATCCTTTTTCCCAATGGGAGAGGTGAAGCCAGGCACACTCACTGTAAAGTGTGGACAAAGGGACTAGAGAGCCTTCGGTTTAAATGAACCTTACAAGGTCTCCATCACTGAGAAACATTGTGTGCTCAGCTGGCTGGGGACATGCGAGTGACAAACAATGCCCTCAAGACCCACAGACTGATGGGAAAAATCAACAAGGAAAACAGAAATAAGTGCTGATTAAATTAGTGTCTACTGAATGACTGTGACAGGACTGGCTCTCCAGGACAATTTTCAAGTGTTGTTTAATCCCTGCAAGGATTTCTTACAGATATTTCCCCTTCGTCTTGAAGGTAGGGGCAGATGAAAGAAGTTAGGTATTTTGTCCCGGGTCACAGAGCTAAGTGATAGAGCATGATGCTATATCTCCAAGATCTCCCTGGCTACACATGAATAGATTTAAGGTAAGGGACTTTGCCAATGCCAAGCCCTTCCCCATCTTGTCCAGTTGAGTGGGAATGTCCCTACTCCACTAAGGCACTGGTGTTTCCGCCTCTGTGACTACTATGAAGCAGAAAATAAGACTCCGAGGGCAGGGATGCTGTATTGAGGATGTCCCCCAAACAGCCCAGCTTACTGATGTGTGAGTTGGCAGAGAGATGAGTCAGCACCGCTGAAGTGAGAGAGGAGCCAAAGGCAAGAAACTGGAGGATGAGTTAGGGAAGGCTTGGATCCTGGGCCTCCCTACACCTGCCCAGCAAAGCTTTACAAGGAGTGGCAATGATCCTGTCACTGTAGATGAGAGGAGAGGCTGTCCAGATAATGGCATCACGTTCAACCTGTCATAAGTGCCATCACAGACTTAAAGGACCAAGAACAGGAAAGGGCTGAGACTCCTGCCATCAACAGCGACATAGCATAGAGAACGTTTATGTTAAATTGGAAGGCTTTCAAAGCATCATTTAAACTGCTGGTGCCCGAGGGAAGGGAGAGAAAACTGTAGGCGATTTTCCTCAGTTAAAAGGGAAGAAAGTAGGCACAGCACAGAATGTATCCACCCAGCAGACTTTAGTCACATCCTGGTCAGGCTGCAGTTCTGTTCTCGGGCCTGTGACAGTCTACTCTCTTAGGAGGAAATAAATCCTGGAAACCAAAATCCTGCTGCAGAGTCTCTGTTCCCTGGGGACTCTATGGGACTTTTCTATCTTTCTGCAGAACATCACAGGTGGGGTCCTGACAAAGAATCTACCAACCAGGAAAGGAGCACTAAGAGCAGACATGGTGTTGTCACTACCGTCAGCTTTGACATCAAACAGGGAACACTGTAGGATGCTTGTGTGAAGAACGACGGCTATTATAAGAGCATCTAGGAAGCCGGTAGGTGCCCCACAAGCATTGTGGAAATTCTTCTGTTGTGACTGCCTTTCTAGATGTGAGCACACAAACAGAGATGAAGTAGTGAAGAGACTGCCTTTCCTTTTGCTCACAGCTATCCCTGGTCTGTGTGTTCTAGGACTGAGGGGACAACAGCAGCCCTAGCTCTCATGCCATGGTCTGCCAGCCCTTAGGTTCCCTGGCTTGCCTCAAACACCATTTCAATTCCAAGTATCTTTCCCCAGGACCGAGATAAAGTTATGGCATCTCTTTCAAAGCAGGGTAGGGAGAGTCAAAAGCACTCAGACATTCAAAGCGAAGCAAGAACTTCCAGGTCAATTTTGAGGCAATTAACAAATATTTCTTACAGTGAGAGAGGTAGCTCATTGAACTGTCTAAGACACTCGTACATACTACAAAAACAAAGAAGAAATTTATATATTAAAAAAAACAAAAAACAAAAAAACAGAATGTGACCTAACTCGTCTTCAGAACCTGGGAGGTTGCCAGCTTCCATTGTTCTGAGCTCTGTGGTGGGCAAGAAGAGAGCAATTTTCACACTGGAGAATGAAAGCATGGAAAGTGAGCATAACCAGGTGGGTAGACCAGATGGTGCTAGAGCAGCACCAATGCTCTCCTCTGCTGATGCAGCCAGTTGGGTTCTTCTGATGTGGATGTGCAGATATGCTCAATGCAGCATGACAACTCCTTCAGGATGGCCACTGTACAAAGGAAGCAGGCTGTGTCCCAGTGATTGAAATCAGCCACTGGGTCCTGTAAAATATCAGGGGGAATCCAAGTGAGCCCAGCTTGTCACCATAGTGACTGATTGTGTCTGGAGCCTTGCAGTGCAGTTTCTCCTCTTACCCCGAGACTATTGGGTTGTTACTTAGATCCAAGTTGGTTCCCAAACAAAAGGGAGCTGAGGAGTCATCAATAGTCATCAGGAATAGGAGTCCCTGAGGTTGGAGGTAGGTGATTCTGCTGCCTTCTCCTGCCTCGAAGGCTTTGAGCACCTTCCGGTATGAGTGGGTGAAGGCTGGATTGGAGAAGCAGTAAATGGCCGGGCTCAATGCACTGTGCAGGCAGGTGAGGCTGCCAGCAATGTCAGAGGCTTGTACTATGACTTGCCGGACACTGCAGCTCTCAAATTCCTGAAAGACGTGCATCAGAACCCTGGTCAGGACACTAGGCAGGAAGCACAGTCCAAACAGTAGCAGCACCACGGCAACCAGCACCCTGGCCTTCTGGATCCTGGGCTGTTTGTCAGACTCTCGGAGTCTCTTCTGGAGGGTCCTAATGAGCCCACTGTTGCAAAAGGAGATGAGGACAAAGGGAAGCAGGACCTGAAGGAAGAAGAGTACCTCCTGGCAGGTAGCACTGACCTTGGTCTCTCCTAGGTGGTAGAAGCTGGGGCACTCCGTGGAATTCTGGGTAGTCTTGCAAGTGAGCAGATTTTGGGGAGTGAGAACAACCATCAGAAACCAGATGAGGCTGGAGATGCCCCAAGCTGCCCTCAGAGACAGCAAATTAACTCTGAGCCGAGGATGGACCACACGCAGATACCGGTCTAGAGCCACTGTCGTCAGGAAGGCTACCCCACACCACGGCTGAATGTCAGCAGGAAGAGAATAACTTGGCATAGCGTGTGGCCAAGTTTCCAGGTCTTGCCGTTCAGATAGAAGGCAGCAAAGAATGGCAGACTGGTGGCCAGCAGCAGATCGGCCACCACCAGGTTGAACAGGTAGACAGCGTAAGGCTTCCACACTTTGAGGCGGTAAAAGAAGGTCCAGAGAGCCACAGCATTGCCCATTAGGCCCAGCATACACTCCAGTGTTAGCATGGTGCCCACGGCTGTCTCCACCACTGTGTTGGCAGCTGAGCAGTTAGTGTGCTCCATGGGTCACACTGAGCTGAAGCAATGCAAGGAGCGGGAGGCCAAAGGCCTCACTGTGCTCCTTCTCTGAGAGAAAAGGAAAATGCCCCTTTCCTGTCACAAAGCAGACAAGTTCTGCATTTATTCAGTGAGAACATGATACTGAAACAGTGCCAGAATCTGGTCCAAATAGCTGGCAGAACTTGTTTGGGGAAAGAGGATGGACGGACCCAGGGGAAGGCCCCAAGTTTTGTTGTTTCATTTGTCTCCGAGAAAGAGGAAACTGTGTTTCACTTCATATCACGGGCTTCAAAGCCAGGGCCCTAGTGTTGTGAGAACATTTAGTGAGCAGAGCCATGTCCTAGCTGCTGAGGAAGGAACTGGAAACAGTTTACGACATGGAGATATCTGCACCTTTAGACACTTAAAACAATGACTGGACTGAAGCAGGCAGACTGTTCTGTAGTGTGAACAGATCTCCGATGGTTCTGTAGTGTGACTGTTTTCATGGGGGAGGTTTACAATTCCCTTCTTTAAACGATGACATTGGTAAGATTCTCGAGTGTGGCTAGATCTTACACGTGAGGTCAGAGCTGGTTGTCAATATTCACTTGAGAAAGTACTTCAGATTTCTTGGCTATTTAAAGTTGAACTTTTCATTTATTCTTCTATCCAGTCAAAAGTGTGTGTGTGTGTGTGTGTGTGAGAGAGAGAGAGAGAGAGAGAGAGAGAGAGAGAGAGAGAGAGAGAGAGAGAGAGAGAATGTTTCCTGCTAAGACTCTTCCCTGATACTCACTACCTTCATAGGACCTAGAACATTGGGTTTTGAGCCCTGCAAGCAAAGGGGAATCCTCCAATCCATTCACTGCCTGTCACTGGCCACATCACTGCATGAAACTACATTCCTCTGTCTGGAGCCATGTTCTGGGAACGACTAGAGCTCATGAACTGTATGGATGCACCACGGTCAAGAGTTGTGGAGATAGAGAATAGAAGGTTTTAGAGAATGCCAATCTCAACAGTTGGACCACTAACGCCTCTTGATGGGTAAACTGTGGACATTTAGAAGAATGCAAGACAATGTGGAAACAAAGGGACAGTGTTGACAGGAGAAAGTAAACACATTTGATTTGTCTTAGACTGTGAAATTCCTGTATTTATTCTTTGGAAAATAAACAGCAGCATTTGAAACAAGAGCCACAAATATGAAAACTCCTGTCTAGAAGCCCAGGTTAGAGACCCTCAACACCACCATACAGGAAGGAGTGTGGACAGCTCTTCCTTTACTCTTAGGGACCCATGGGTAATCCAGGAAACTCATGATGTCTCAAAATTTCCAAATGAACTCCTCCAGTATGGTGACTTATCCCTAAGTTCTAAGATGTTAGGACAGGGGCATTGTGGTGTGATGTGAAAGAAGGGACATTGTAGAGTCTCATGAAACCTGAATCTTTTATCCCAGGAAGGGCTATGGTCCCCTAGAACAGAACTGATCAGAGGCTATCTGTAGACCACATGCATCTGTACTACCTGCAGACCACATACATGTGTACTACCTGCAGACCACATACATGTGTACTACCTGCAGACCACATACATGTTATACTACCTGCAGACTAGATATATGTGTGCTACCTATAGATCAGATGTATGTGTGCTATCTGCAGACCCGATGTATGTGTGCTATCTACAGACCAGATGTATGTGTGCTATCTGCAGACCAGATGTATGTGTGCTATCTGCAGACCAGATGTATGTGTGCTATCTGCAGACCAGATGTATGTGTGCTATCTGCAGACCAGATGTATGTGTGCTATCTGCAGACTGAAGTGCATGCGGGTTACATGCAGACCAGAGTGCATGCTTCTGCTCTTATTTGCACAGCGTATCACAAAGAGAAACAGTTATTTTGGATGCTGAAACTCACCATCTAAAGTTTTATCTTGAATATTTATAATTACTATTTGATCATGAACCCAATATACTCAATTCTAGGAAATATGGAAAGAAGAAAAGTACTATAGAAAAATACTCATGTGTAATCTCACTCTCTAAAGATGCTGCTTGCTCAGATTCTGGTCATGTCTGTCCTTGGTTTCATTGCAACAAACACATTGGGGTTGCCGTACACAGCTTTCTGTACAGCTTTGTTTTTCCCTTTGACCTTTAACCCTGCATATTTCTCATGTTATTGAGACTTGGTTAAATATTGAGAATATTGAAAAAGTAACACCACTAGCACATTGTAATGAGCATCTTTTAGGTTTGGTTTATCACAGTTTTAGTTGATGAAAGTGTAAAGATTTCAAGAACTTGAGAGAGCGGGCCCTGCATCTCACCTGAGCAGCACAACAGTTGTGGGCAGGTGAACCAGCCCTAAAGGCATGAGAGCAGGAGAGCTGACTCTGCCCATAGCTGGTGTTAGCATTGGGAGAGCTAGCTAGGCAGTGCTGGAGAGCTTATCCTGGTGGTGTGGATGCAGGGGAGCTGGCATGTTGACCAACTCAGTTACCACCCAGGCCCAGATCCAGGGCTTTGAGTTGGCCCAACTCAACATCTACACCATCTATGAACTTCTCTTGTTCATGAAAGGTCCTGTCTTGCAGATAAACCTACAGGATCTCCATGACACAAGGCGACAACAGGATATCTGAGAGGAATCCTGCTGAGGTTTCAGTATTGATAGAGTAGCAGCAGCCAGAGCCCTCGAAATAGACCAACAACCCATTGCAATGAACACTTGCAAGTAAAGTTCTTTAGCCAAAATGGTAATGACACACTACAACTTCCAAGACATGATATCTTGTCTGTCTGTCTGTCTGCCTCTCTCCCTCTCTCCCTCTCTCCCTCTCTCCCTCTCTCCCTCTCTCCCTCTCTCCCTCTCTCCCTCTCTCCCTCTCTCCCTCCCTCTCTCTCTCCCTCTCTCTTTCTCTCCCTCCCTCTCTCTCTCTCTCTTTCTGTCTCTCGGTCTATCTTATTTTATGTTATTTGGGGAGGATTGCAAGTATCAAGGGTAGATAGGAAAGGATGGGGAGATGGGTGGGATTGGGGTACATGATGTGAAATTCACAAAGAATCAACAAGAAGTATAAAAACAGAATTCTAGAAACTCTACTGTGTTGATGGCTCTTGGGGGGCTTTGTGTGTACATAGTGTTGATGTTTGTTTTATAAGTCTTATTTTTAAATACATGTAAAGTTGACAAAGGAAATTTTAGATTCTTTTTTAAGTTATCTAAATATCGTTCTTATTTTCTTGGCAGAATTACTAATCCAGGAATTGAAGTTAACAAGATCTCTGTAAGAATTTTTCAAGGAATGCATTAATGTGGATTCTTGGATCATAGAAAGTCACACTCACACATGCAAGTGAGAGGGACTGGCCTTTCATCTGACTTGCAATTGCAGTGTGTCCTAGTTCAGGGGCAAGTCATGCTCTATATGAGTTGAACCTGTCACTTTGTCACCAGCCTCTAGAGTTGAGATATGACAGAGTTGTGAGTAACTCTAGTTAACTTACCCTCTAGGAAGCTACTCTCTCACAGACTCTGCCCTCACTCTTTCCACCTCAAGGTTCTTATGTCAGGAATTCAGAGATCAACTTTGTTTACGTGCTTCTCACACTCATGATCATTCATGCCTTGTGAGTTCCCTAAGCTGCACTTCTTGGTAGTTTGTCTCTCATGGCTAAGGAGCCTACTCCTATTGCTGGTGGGTGGAAACCAGGGGCTGGAGGATAAGGGCAGTTTCCAGAGGGAAACTACATTTTATCAATAAATTCTTCATTTTAATTCCTTTAAATCATACAAAGATTGAAACCAATATCATTTAAGTCTTCTGTCTTAGTCCAAGGAGAAAGATCCTCTGATGCTCAGAAGGAGAGAAGTGAGATCTTCCCAGCATGCTTCTCACCACAGCTGTGAGACCTTCACAGACAAGAGGAGAGAAGAGAAAACTGATGTATGTGGAAGACTTCATGCAGGACTTCTGGACCTTCTATTGAGACTCCCTGTGGGTATGAAAGGCGACATTTATTTACAATACTAACCCAATATGGGTTGTCTTAGCTTGACCACAGAACAATAAACTTCCTCTGGCATTACTGATGCATGTGGTGTGTTTAACAAGTCGATGTGGTACTTACTGGTGTGATTACTGAAGTATTTTCTCCAAGCTTATCTTAGTTTCTTTACTGTTTGATATGAAGAGACATCATGACCTAGGCAACTTATAGAAGAAAGGGTTTACTTGGAGTTTACAGTTCCAGAGAGCCCATGATCATCATGATGAGAACATGGCAACAAGCTGTCAAGCATAGCACTGGAACAGTAGAGCTTACATACAATCCATAAGGAGAAGGCTGACTGGGAATGCTGTGGGCTTTTGAAACCTCCCTTAACACCTCCTCCAACAAGACCACATCTCCTAATCTTTCCCAAATAGTTCCACCAACTGGGGATTAAGCATTCAAATATATAAGCCTTTCTCATTCATACCACAGCAGTGGTCCTCAAAGATCACAGAGGATCTTTAAGAATCTTAGCCTTGTCTCCTTAGAGGTCTGCAAGAGTCCGACATACTCAGAGGCAGAAGCCCACAGCTAACCATTAAACTGATCACGGGGTTCCCAATGGAGAAGATAGAGTGAAGGCTGAAGGAGTTGAGAGGATTCGAGACACCATGAGGAAAGCAACAATCCCAACCAACCAGAGCCCCCAGGGTCTAAACCACAAGCCAGGGAGCGCTTAGGGAGGGACCCATGGCTCCAGCTATATATGCAAGGGAGCTATATAAAGTGGGAGAAGAGATCCTTGGTCCCATGAAGGCTGGACGTCGTGGGGGGGGATACTCGAGGGTGGGGAAGTGAGGTACGGGGGGGGTGGAAGGGGGTACACCACGTGGAGATAGGAGGAGGGGGGAAGGGATAGTGAGTTCCTGGGAGGGAGGGGGGGAAATGGGGTAAGGAGAGAACATCTGAAATGTATAAAAATTTTCCAATAAAAATTTCCAATAATAAAAAAAAAAGAATCTTAGCCTTTTGGAGCTCAGTAAGGTCTTAGGAACTAACATTACAGATGAAGGAGCTGAACCTCAAGACTTTGATCTTGACCATCTACCCTAGGTTGATGCATTTTCTATGCCTGCACCTTTCTGGAATTCTCATCTGCAACCGGGGCTGTTGACAAGTCATGTCTTGCAATGTGCTACCCAGAACCCACTGTGTCCTGCTCCCAGTGTGCACTTTCCTGTGGGCAGACCCTGCCTTGGCTGCAAACACTTAATCTACTACTGTCTTGTCTGCAAATGTGTTGGTCTTCAGCAGCAGCTCTTGTTCCGTGTGCTGGGGACCCTCTGGTGTGCTGTTTTGAGCCCATATTTCTCAGTGTCTCTGTTGTAGAAATATTTAATCCTAACCTGGGATTTCTACCCTCCTTAGAAAACTTAGTTCTTGGATAAAACAACACACACACACACACACACACACACACACACACACACACACACACACCATTTATCTTTACAGTAAGCCTTAAATAGTACAAAAGCTGGGCATCTGTTTACCCTCTATGCTGTTAGAATGTACTTTCCTATCAATAACCCTAAGTTATTACTATCTTTCATCTGGGCTGCTCTTAATTCTAATTGACCAGCCCTCAGGGCTAAGTTCTCTTGAGTCCTAACCGATGACAGATTCTTCCTTCTCCTGCACCTTCTTCTTCTTCATGATCCTTTCTGATGACCCCAAAGCCCTGGAAACTTAAACCCCACCTATGTCTCTTCTGCCCAGCTATTGGCTATTGCATCTTTTTTTTACCAATCAGAAATAACTTGGGGCCCAGGTGTACATGAGGACTTTCTCACCTCTGAGACATCTGGGTATTAGGTGCCTATACCTAGCATCACCATAGATAGCAAAGACCAAACCTCAACATGTCTCCTGCATTTATCATCTGTTCAACCACTGCAGAGCCAGTGTGTCTGAGAGGGCAATCACCACCATCATCATTTTCAGCACCTCTGCTATTAGGAAGGCATTCTTCTGTTCCAGCTAGCTAGGACTAAGCCGTATGACTCAGAAAACCTATGAAAACCCTTAGTCGCCATCCAGAACTGTAAGAACCAGAAAGGTAGGCTCAGAAAGTTCCTGCTTATTGGACATGGTACTATTCAAGAGGAAGAGCCAGGAGGATGAGAAATTCAAGGCCAGCCTGTGCTATCTAGTGAGTCTGAGGCCAGCCTGGGCTAGGTGAGTCCATTTCAACAAAATAAAACAGAAATGAGAAAGAAGAGGGATGGAGCAGAGGATGAGGAAGGAAAGCAGGAGGAGGTAAAAGAGGAGGAGAAAGAAAGACAAGTTGACAAGTCAGGGGCTCCAAACAGCACACTTTCTCCCTACTGCTCTGTAGGTTGGAAGTATAACTCAAGTGTCACATTCTGGAGTCCAGGGGTCAGCAGGGGCCTGTGCTTCTGGATCCTTCTGGGGTCTCAGGAGCAAATATTTCCTTTGCCTTCTATTGAAGCCACCTCTGTTCCTTGCACTGCAGCTGCTTCCCACAGTTGACCATTAGCATTCATTATTGCTCCCAGGATTCCATCTGCCCCTGACAAAAAGCACACTAGTGACTTTGTTGTCTTTAATCTATGCCCCCTCCACCATAAAATCCATGGCCTACCCACACAGAAAGTCCTCTTTTCGAGGTGCATCTCTGGAGACTACTATTCTTCCCATCATAAATGATACTTATATAATATATAAAAACAGAAGCTTGGAGCCAAGCATGGTGACCTGTGTAACATTTGGGAGGTTGAGGCAGGAGAATGTGAGTTTCAGTTGTGTGGTGAATTTCAGACCCGCCTAGGGTACAGTGTCAGACTGTATATCTAAATTAAATTAATGTAAAGCGAACAAGCAAAGAAACCAACAAATAGTATCTGATGCCTTCTTCTCATGACAGGCTGCTGAGTTTTGTCCTAAAAGTCTATACATCCACCTTACTCTTTCAGTTATTTATATGCCTCTTCCAGAATCATCTTTCACAATCCACTGGTTTTATGATGACAAAATTGCAACAGAGCCCATTGCTTCCTCTCTCAAGTCCAAGATGGAGGGTCTAAATATAACAGGAATGGCTCCTAAGGGCACTGTTTCGTGTGGTCTGGAGAACAATCTACAATAACTGTGCTTTTGGATGAGTGACTTTATTAAGTGTATAGCAAGTAGGAGTGAAATAATAGATAGTGAGGAGCAGATAGAGAAAAGATTACCACCACCATCATCATTGTCATCCTCCTCCCCATCATCAAAACATCATTGTGGGCTGCTCACCACATCCAGCAGAAGAGACTGGGGCAGCCTGATTGAGAGAGCAAGCGAAAACTAACATCATCAAATCGGGTCTCAAGACTCCAACAGAAACTAACCCAGGAAGCTGAGGGGGTTGTAAGTTTCTGATGCACTTTCACTCTGTGTTTGAGCTGCCCTGGCTGAACTTCTGCCTTTCCCGCTGTAGACGTTTTATATCCTGGGATAAAACAATAGTAACCCTGTTGGAAGAGGTCACCCTCGTAGGTGTCTTCAGGAACTTGATGCTTTTACTCTTGGGACTGTTTTGTTGTTCTCTTCCCATCCTGTCACAGAGTTTTGAGAACCATCTCATCCCCAGACAAGAGGTTTTGGAGGGCTCTCTGAAACTCACATGCTTGGGTCTGGAATGGAGTAGGGTATGCAGCCCCATCCAGAGTCTGCTTTTTAACAAGTTTAATCACGTGTCATCAAATCAAATTAACATCACAGGACAAGTTATCAATAAAACATGCATTATGCTTAGACCCTAGAGTTTAGTCTTCTCTCTAGATTCCAGAACTTCTCTTCGTCACGGGCAGTCTCCTGGGACAGCTGTTGATCACCCTTTCTGGCCTTTTTTGCCTCTCTATAAGACCTCACATCTCTGAGACTGCAGCTACTCTCGCCTAGAACCCTCCTTGCTGACTCAAGCTACCTTGTGTGAGCGTCTGAGCCCAGGCTCAGTGCGTTCCAGACTCTGCCTCACCGGTTGCACCTTACGTCCTCTGAGGCCCAGACTCAGTCACATGAGACTTTTCTGTCACTGTAAGCTAAGCCGGTGGCTGGTTTCTGTTTCAAGCGTTTTTAAAGATGAGAAAAAAGCAGAACAAAAGCCTATAACATTGAGTTATTTCCATCCCAATGACTCATGGGATCATAATTTTGTGGGGTTTCAGGATCACTGTCATTTCTGTTTCTCACACAGAACAGAAACAGAGTTCACCCACAGTTAGCTCATCATTCGACATTCCCTCAGAGAAGACAGTGCTCTGTGTCTGATACCCTGCATCAAGGAAGGAGACCAAGTCTATTGCAAAGTGTTTGAGGTTCTCACTGCTCTTTATACATAAGGTTCTCTTAGCTGCATCCTGGACTTTAGTACATGCGGCTCTGTCCTAGCTCCTGGTTGCACCCCACCCCGTCCAGGCAATCACGGTGCAGGTTAGGAATGCTTCTGCCCAGTGGACACCTTCATCCTACACTACTCATATACCTACAGGGATCAGAGGAAGTACACTGGAGTTAGAAGTATACTTCTAATTTCCAGACTTGAATAAATGGGTTATTTGTTAAACAACAAAGTATTTTTTGAACAACAGAAGAAGCCAGGCAAAATTAAAATGAACACCGATCACTTGGGGCTGGAATCCAAGGAATATGTCCACAGGAGAGCTGGAAGGAGACAGATCTCCTGGGTCTGAGATGTCAATGTGTTGTCAGGATCCTGCGCAGTCACCTTGGCGGTTAGAGTCTCTCCAGGAAACTGTACACAGCTGTCCTTGTCCGGTGTCTGGAGCCTTTATGGGTTTGCCCTCAGTGGCCTTCCAGCATTGAGGCCAGCAGTTGAGGTTGCTTTGAAGTAGCTCTCTGGGTCATATAGGAAAAAAATAGCTCATGGTCGGGTCTACGTGAGTCTGTGTCTCCTCTCCCTTTAGTACCCAATCCTATTTCCAAGTCACTTGGATTCTCCTGCAAAACCAAACACGCACGGAGAGTGTAATTCTTCATGCCGGCGGCTCTGGTCATCTCCCTGCTCAGAGAAGAGTCACTGTGAAAAGTACCATGTGCTCCCACTGCTCAGCAACTGGGTGTTTACTAGACAAAGAACTTAGGCGGTGCTGCGAACTGTCAGCTCCTCTAAGTGAGTGGTTCCTGACCTCCCTAATGCTGTGATCCTTTAAAACAGTTCCTCATGTGTGTGACCCCCCCCCCGCAACATAAAATTATTTTCATTGCGAATCTCATAGCTGTAATTTTGCTACTGTTATGAATCATAATGTAAATATCTGCTACGCAGGATGTGCGACCCCCAAAGAGGTTGTGACCCACAGGTTGAGAACCGCTGCTCTGGGCTGTCTCACCACTGTGCTTGAGGGAAAGGGTGCAACCCTTACGCCGTGTCATACAGCGCCTGTGTTTAAAGCGTTCGTGGCCTGTGGTATTCACACTCAACCAGAAAATTCCAAAGAAATGGGGAGTTTTGTGTGAATTGAAATGTCCCTCATCAGCCCCACATTCATAATGGCAGGAGGGGCTCCTGGGGTTGGAACCAGTGGTAGCCAGCTTCTTTCGCCTGTGTGGATATCGGAGACTCTGGCCTAAAGCAGACATGAGAAACCCCAACAGTATAGTCCAGGACTAAAACCTCCAGGCACTTGCCATTCTGTCCTGCCCTTCAACCCACAGTGCCTGCTTCCCTCCAACAACTATGTCAGAAAAAGAAAATGGAGCCACTAACCTGTTCAGGAGCCCTTTGGGTGGGTTTACGCTTCCTGGGCTAACAGGCTTCCCCATGATTGGTTCTTATTCTTCACCTCATTTGCATATATACACCCAGTAATCAGAGTTTGGGTTCATATAACAAGGTGCTTGGCTTCTTTGTTGTCAAACTCTATGGACGGCTCCCTGGGGAGGGAAAATGGATGACTGCTCCTGCCTCTCTAGACACACCCACTGCTGCCGTCTCAGGCAGGGGAACTCACTCTTGCCTCAGCCTTTCAGACCTCTTGTGTTACCCTCTTTAATGGCATGCCTATTGTGGTGGCTATTCTTGGTTGTCTACTTGATTATGTCTTTTTGTAATGAAACCATTTGAAATGGGAAGATCCACTTCTAATCCCGAGCTTTGAGGTGTGAATATACATCTTTAATCTGGGCCACAGGTTCTCCTGGCAGCCTGTATAAAGGACATGGAAGAAGGAAGCTTTCCCTCTTTGCCTTCTCGTCCTCGCTCTTGCTAGAAAGTCCATCTCTTCACTGGCATCAAGGCCTACTTCAGGACTCCAGTACACTAAAGACTAGATGAGACATCTAGCCTCATGGACTAAAGTACTGGATTCTTGAGCCTTGGTAGATAGCCATTGTTGAACTAGCTGGGGAGCAAGCAACTCTGATAAATTCATACATACACACACACATATATATACATAATATATATTCTTTCTATAGGAATTCTATAAGAATACATATGTATGTGTATATCTGTGTGTACATGTATGTGTGTATGTGTGTATGTATGTATATATATATGAGTATGTGTGGTATTTGTGTGTGTGTGTATATGTGTGTGTGTATGTGTGTGTATGTATGTGTGTGTATATGTGTATGTGTATATGTATGTATGTATATGTGCATGTATGGTATGTGTGTATGTGTATGTGTGTGTTTATGTGTATGTACATATGTGTATACTCTTTCTATAAGTACCGCTCCTCTGGAGAACCCTGACTAATACACCTTCTGAAGGCTTATTCTTCTGAGGACTGCTCTCCTGATGTCCTGAGAGCTGTGACACTCATTGGCAGCCTTTGGTTGGAATCCTGCTACCACTAGCTGACCAATTCTACCATCCTACTCAGCTGCTCCCACATGGCGGCCTTCTATTCTCCCATTTGAAGTATGATTACCAGCTGCATAAGCCCTCCCCATTTGTTCAATCCTGCCTATCTAACCAGTTCATTCTTGGAGTGGGCGAGTCAACAGGATCATGAGGATTGACTGTCTCAACACCACAGGTCTGAAAGAGGAGGAGACTGAGGAACAGGCAAACATGTTTATCTTTGTGTGTTATTGTCACACAGTGCTGCTTATTAAAAAAAAAAAGTTTTGACCTCTGGGTCTGGTCTTACTTAGGATCTGTGTTCTTTCTTAGCCATGGATTGCAGTTTTTCCTTTAACTATTCTACAATGGACTGTCAGGACACTTGCAGATCATCCCTGGTTATCTACGTTCACAGAGGAGTTGGAGTGTCAGAGACTTCACCTTAGCGTAGATCTCACAGATACACAGTTGAGGACTCACATCTTAGAATAGATCTCACACACAGTTGAGGATTTACACCTTAGCATAGATCTCACCGACACACAGATGAGGATTCACACTCAGACATAAGGCAAGGGCTTGACTACTAGGAGGGAAAATCCCAAATCACTTTGCCAGTCTGCAGGGATCACATGTAGAAACCTTTCGGTCTTTAGGACCTTCCTGGAAAGTCTGCTGCCCCGTTAACAGACAACACAGGAATCAACTTCTGCTCTCTGAAGGTGAATGCATGGTGTGCTGCCACCTCCCCTATGGATGTAAGTGTGTGAGCAGCCAAGTCTGAAGTGTAGCAAAGGAATTCATGGTGTTCCTCACTCAACACATCATTGTTGTCTGCTGACCCCGTGCCACAGATCATCCAACACCAATGTCGCATGTCACAGACCATTCAACCCCAATGTTCCATGTCACAGACCATGCAACACCAATGTCCCATGTCACAGACCATTCAACCCCAATGTTCCATGTCACAGACCATGCAACACCAATGTCCCAAGCAGGTTCAGGCTGACCAACACCACTGCAGGCTCCTACAGATGCTTGCCCATCAGAAAATGGACAGGAAGCAATGCAGTTTAGCCCTTCCTATATCCCTGCTTTTAGACACTCTCCACCCAGCCTCCTTGGGCTGCGGAAGCTCCACTCCATGCAGCTCTGGAGACATATTCACAAGGAGCTGTGTTAGAGATTCCTTCCCAGGCAGGAGCAGCTCTGACCACAGCCAGATGGTGGATGTCTTATCATCCAATGGATACAATCAAAGTCTGTGGTACCGGGCTTCTCCTGGCTAACAAGGACTGGTCCAAGTAGAATTTGACGGTTAAAAGGAGAACAAGAAGTAGTTCAAGGCCTCCCAGGAGTAGCACTGTCAATTCCAACACAGCTAGAACCCTCTCCTGTCCCCGGGGTCAGTGTGACTAAGGATTCCCAGGTAGGGAATGACACACTCTTGTGAAAAATGTTCCCTCTGTTTGCCTTTAAATATTTAACCACTCCAAATACATTGCTGGGTGTAAGAAGTGATGGGCGGGGCTTTGGGCTGTACACTGACTCTTTCACTGTTTCTCATCCTCGCCCATAATCACAAAATCCAGATGGACAAGTTAGTGGGAGGAGCATTTTTGTAGAATCATGAAATTTTGCCTTGTATCTCCTGTTAAACCTCGTAGAGATTGTATTCTCCTTGTGAATATCTATGAATGGTTTGATTTCATCTTAAAGCAGTTTTACAGTTTTTTTAAGAATGTGTGCTGAGAAAATGGTGGAAGAGGCTGAGAAAATTGGGTTTTTGCTCTGTTGCAACTTACTCTGTTGTCAACTGAGTAGAGAATCTGGCTTTCTCCAGTTCTCTATGTGGATGGACATGACTTTACTCTAGCTGAATTATGGGTATGCTGGTAATTATAAAATCTCAAAACCTTATAAAACTCCAAGACTGCATGAGATGGCATGGCCCTTTAAGACAGAGAGTCGGTTTAGAATGGATGGGTTTCCTGGAATCTTAAGCTAGCTGTGTAGAGGGTACAGAGAGCTGTTGGGATATGGCCTAGATGAGGAATGTCCTGGGAGAAGTCACCATCTTAGGCTAGGTGAGGTGACCCAGAATGGCTGGGGGTACAGAGGGAGCGTATTCCCTGGTGAGAGGGGCTTAGGACCCGTGCTCAGGAACATAGAGTTCCCCCCTTTTGAGAAGCCATGGATGGCGGTCTACCCTGCAAAAACCATGGGCCTGGGGCCAGTCAAAGGGGTAGCGGGGTATGAATAATCTAGATGCTTTTGTCTGTCCTCTCAGTAAGAAATACCTTGTCTCCCACCAGATCCCCTATCACTGTGGCTAAGCTTCTCATCTTGTTTATATAACAGCCTAGGGTTTTTGAACACAAGTATTTATGTGTAGAAACGGAAGTGTGTTGTT
>JAJTUV010004505.1:0-18402 GCA_021653895.1 Mastomys natalensis
CCCCTGTCAACTTGTCCACACTTGTAGGGGTCACAGCTAGAGCTGGGGCCAAGGAAGGAGCCAGAAGCCAGAGGCTTCCTAGATTCTCAGCTCTGCCTCTGAGCTCAGCAGGCCACTTCTTCACAGCAGGGGTCGCTGTGGGCTGCTCTTTGCCCCAAGACCAATCCCAGTGGTCAGTGCCCATCCTAAGCATTTTCCTGGAGCTACCAACTGGGACTTTCCCACAGAGCCAAGCTCTTCTTGGCTGTCAGCAGACCCGGGCTAAAATCCGACGGTTATTTCAAGCCGCATATGTGATTTTGGTTTTCGATGCTTTCGTTTTGTCCACGGGATTCTGCCAGGCAGGCTGCGGTTGAATTTTATTCCAACTCATGGTGCGATCCTAAACGTTGACAGAGATGCCTGGCGCCCAGGTGGGAGTATGCAGGAGAGGAGATGCAGACCTGGTGGTTTGGGTATCTTTCAGTCCTCTCTGCTCTTTGTCGTTTCTAAACGCTGAAAATTCTTTCTTTCCATTACTAAATGCATGGTGAAACTGTAATTGGTAAAGGCAGACTTTTGGTCCTGCAAGTGTACCAAGCATGTGCCCCACCCACAGCTACCCACATCTGATGGTCTACAAATTTGTTATCTGCGGGAATCTCGGTTGTAGCTGCGCTCCTTGTGTTGCAAAGATTTTTTTTTTTTTTTTTTTTTTTTTTTTTTCAGGACAGCATGGTCCTGGACCCTAAAGCTCTGCTCTCTGAGCTGTCTTTCTCTGGCGCGGTGTCATTTCTACAGTAGCTCCATGGCTCTGGCCCTGGAGTGCAGTTGTCCAGTGTGTAAGAGACCAGAAGAGGCTAACTGGCGGGTTCTCACTTGCACACGCAGGGATTTGGGACTGCTTTGCGATCCTGGTCAAGTCTGTAGTTAGTTGGCCTCTCTCTTGTCCACACTGGTAGTTGCCACAAAGGGGTCCTGGGTAATGAATGAGTCTAGCCAGAAGCACAAAGGGTTCTCAGCTCTGAGCTGCAAGCTAGCGATTTCTTCATAATAGAGATTTCTCAGGCGCCAGCACTGTGTTTTGCCCCAATTCCCCATCGCCAGGGACTTGCTGACTTCCCTATTCCTGAGTGCTTGCAACTTGTTGGCCAACCAATTTCCTTTAGGCTGCCAACAAGCCTGAGATAAATAAAATCCGAAGGTGATTTCAAACCTCGGACTTGATTTTGTGTTTTGGTGCATTTCGTTTTGCTGACCAGGTCAGACTCTGCCAGGCGGGCTGCGATGGGATTCTGTGGGAACCCACGATCTGGACCGCGTGGGCCTCTTCACTTCCAGAATCGACTAGCATCCAGCTGCGAGGATGTAAGAGATGCCATGTAGACGCCGTGCTTTTTTGATTTTTTTCTGGTTCTCTGGGCCTCCGGATGTTTCTAAACGCTGAAAAATCTTCTGATTCTTTAGTTCGATTTTTCGATAGCATATTTCGTGTCATCTACTGTCAGTAAACGTACACTTTTAACATGGCAAGTGTGCCAAGAGATGTGACACCAATCCCCAACCCCCAAAGGAACAAATTCCATGAAAACAGGAATCTCCATCGCAGCTGCCTTCCATATTGTGCGCCTACAATTTTTGGTTTTGGACAAGGTTCCGATGACATTCGGTCTCCTTTGCTTTTTTCTTCTCCATGTCGTTTCCCAGGTCACCTTGCTGGCACAGTCAGGCATCAGCCAGCAAATCGCAGGATGACACCTGGAAGGCTTCTCACTAGAACAACACGGATTTTAGGCAAGACTTGCAACCCTGAGCAAGTCTGTGATTAGTCTGCCTGCGCTTGTCCACAGAGTTGGGAGCCACAGATTGGAGCTGGGCCAAAGAAGGAATTCCAGCAAGAATCCAGCTTCACAGATACACACTGCTGCTTTGACCTGGTGACTGGCAATGTCTACACAGCAGGGGTCGCTGTTGGGACGCTCTTCACCTAGTTCTGATTCAGGGTGGTTAGCAACCAGCTTTGAGTTCTCTGGGTATCAGTTCTCTGTAGACTTCATCTTGTCCCTGAGTCAAGTTCCCTTCAGCACTCAGCGGACTATGGACGAAATCAGAACACGATTTCAAACTGCTTACCGGATTTTGAGCCTCGGTGCTTGCCTTTGGCCGCCAGAACCAGGCGCCAACCGGCAGGTTTAGAGTATTTATCTGATTTCTTTCGTTCACCTATTTCATTCTGAGGTCTGTCTGGCAAACGGACATTTTCAGCTAGAAAAATGTTTTAATTCACTCAACCATCTCGAAGATTACAAAACCCCCAGGCCTGGAGCCTGCAGAAGGCTGCTGCACAGTCAGCTAGCTGTCCTCCTGAGGCAAGAGTTGCTCTAGGGATGGAGTCTTTCTGGTCCCTGCAAGTGAAGCAGGCCTGGGTTCCAGCGCTGCAGTGCAGGAAGCCCATCCTCCTCTGCTCCTCAGCTTCTCGGAAGACCATGGTCCTTGGCTTCTTCCTTTCTATCCGGTCCTCCATGTGTTCCCATCTGATGATGGCTATGACTACCAGGAACAACTGCTTCCAGTTTGGATCCTTACCTTGGCAGGAATCTACCCCAGGACCAACACTTGCAGGATCCAGAGCACCAAGGAGCCTGGCATTCCTGACTCCGTGTGCGCCATCCACGTGGAACAGCAGAGAAACCCCTTCTGGCCCCCGCCCCGCCCCCTGCCCAAGAAACTCCAGGACCCCGGGAGGATGCTGCAGGAGAACAATTCAGAGTGGCAATGCAGCCCTGGTCCTGTTCCAGAGCGCCCCACCTTGGCAACGACGCACACAACACCTGACTAAGGCGGGAGTCCTCCAGCTAGTGCCAGTCAACAGACATCAGAGACATCAGAGAAATAGACTCTGTACTTTGCCAGGACTCCTGGAGGGCACTCATTGCCCGCTAAGCTGCCTGCTGCAGGGTGCTGTCCGCTGTCTTTGGCAGCAGTGACCTTAGAGAGCAGCAGGCAACTTTCTGTCTCTAAGCAAGGTCTGTGCAAACAGGATCTGCATGCCTAAACCTCTCCATTCCCCATTGCGGCTATCTCAGTGCAGTCCCCTGCTTCCAAATAAACAAACACAGTGATATCCTTCTATCGTCTGCGTCATTTCTTAATCGTTCAATAAATCGTTCCAAAGGATATGTTCGGGTTGTGCTGGCCCGATTTCCAAGGCACTGATTTCAGCCAGGATGGCAAGTTTCTAGGATTCATGAAAAGGCCAGGAAGGGGGCAATCCTGATACAACTTGCATTGCGATTATCAGGTCTGGCTTTAGGCTTTCAGGATTCAGGGAACAGATGGTCCAGGGCGCTAAACCATACCCTGTTGGCTGAAGTTCTCTACTCATACTTTCTATGTAGGCCTCCCGGTTATTTCCCTGGCGTGCTCTTGGTCCTGCGACAAGCAGCTAAGTAGAGGCTGATGGCTTCTCACTGGCACTGTCAGGGTTTTAGCCCAGCCTTGTGGTCCTGGATTAGTCCTTGGTTACTCACCCAAAGGGTTTTCCATATCAATAGGAGAACAGGAGCCAGTGAAACAGTCCTAAACCAAAAGGGTTCATTTGCAGAGACCTGCTGCTCTGTCTGAAAGATCCAGGACAGATACTTGTGCAGCAGTGGGCACCTCTCACCAGGAATGTGTCTCTCACAGATTACCAATAGCCAGTGCCTGAGCTTTGGGTTGTTTGATCCTGGTTCAGAAGTGGCTGTGACTTGTCAGCCAAGTCAACTTCCCCTGAGCTATCAGCAGACAGAGGCTTAATCCGACCTTGATTGTAAACAGCCTTGTTGACTTTATTTCTAGGTACTTTCATTTTCAGATGGAACCAGACTTTGCCAGGGAGGCTGTAGTGGGATCCTCTGCAAACCCAGGTCAAAATGGGTGGAGAATACACTGGATGAAGCTCTTGGCACTGATGCACCAGCATACAGGAAATATGATCCAGATTCAATTTCATTTTCTTTTCGGGTCCTTTCTTCTCACAATCATTTCTAAATGAGGGAAATTAGTCAGATTTCTAACGTTTGTGGATTCTATGCCCCGTGCTTTAAGCAAAATTACGTTTTCAGTCTGGCATGTTACCCAAGGCCTCTGACCCATGCCCACTTTGTAAAACTAATCTCAGTCCTAGCTATGTTCATTCTTATATACAAATTTTTTCTTAAGGTCAGGGATAGTGATTCCTTCAGAAGTTCTTTTATCGTTGAGAGCAGTGTTCGCTATCCTGGGTTTTTTCTTATTTCAAATAAATTTGAGAATTTCTCTTTCTAACTCTGTGAAGAGTTTAGTTGGTATTTCAATGGAGATCGCATTGAATCTGTAGATTGCTTTTGGCAAGACGGCCATTTTTACTATATTAATCCTGCCAATCCATGAGCATGGGAGATTTTTCCATTTCCTGAATCTTCTTCAATTTCTTTCTTCAGGGACTTGAAGTTCTTGTCATACAGACCTTTCACTTCCTTGGTTAGATTCACACCGAGGTATTTTATATGATTTGTGACTCTTGTGAAGGGTGTCATTTCCCTAATTTCTTTTTCAGCCTGTTTATCTTTCATGTAGAGGAAGGCTACTGATTTGTTTGAGTTGATTTTATAACCTGCCACTTTGCTGAAGTTGTTTATCAGGTTTAGGAGTTCTCTGGTGGAAGTTCTGAGGTCACTTAAGTATGCTATCATATCATCTGCAAATAGTGATATTTTGACTTCTTCCTTTCCTATTTGTATTTCTTTGACTTCTTTTTCTTGTCTAATTACTCTGGCTAGGACTTCCAGTACTATATTGGATAGATAGGGAGAGAGTGGGCAGCCTTGTCTAGTCCCTGATCTTAGCTGTACTACAGAGCAATAGTGATAAAAACTGCATGGTATTGGTACAGAGACAGGCAGGAAGATCAGTGGAATAGAGTTGAAGACCCAGAAATGAACCCACACACGTATGGTCATTTAATCTTTGACAAAGGAGTTAAAACCATCCAGTGGAACAAGGACAGCATTTTCAACAAATGGTGCTGGTTCAACTGGAGGACAACATGCAGAAGAATCAAATTGATCCATTCTTATCTCCTTATACAAAGCTCAAGTTCAAGTGGATAAACGGCCTTCACATAAAACCAGACACACTGAAACTAATAGAAGAGAAGGTGGGGAAGACCCTCAAATACCTAGGTAAGAGGGGAAAAGTTCCTGAAGAGAACACCAATGGCTTATGCTCTAAGATCAAGAATTGACAAATGGGACTTCATAAAATTGCAAAGTTTCTGTAAGGCAAAGGACACTGTCAATAGGACAAAATGGCAACCAACAGATTGGGAAAATATCTTACCAAATCCCACATCCGATATAGGACTAACATCCAATATATACAAAGAACTCAAGAAATTAGACTCTAGACAACCAAATAACCCTATTAAAAATGGGGTATCCAGCTAAACAAAGAATTCTCAACTGAAGAAATGCGAATGGCCAGGCAGCACCTAAAGAAATGTTCAGCATCCTTGGTCATCAGGGAAATGCAAATCAAAACAACCCTGAAATTCCACCTCACACCAGTCAGAATGGCTAAGATCAAAAACTCAGGTGATAGCAGATGCTGGCGAGGATATGGAGAAAGAGGAACACTCCTCCATTGTTGGTGGGATTGCAAGATGGTGCAACCACTATGGAAAATGGTCTGGCAGTTCCTCAGAAAATCGGACATAGCATTACTTGAGGACCCAGCTATACCACTCCTGGGCATATACCCAGAAGATGCTCTAACATATAACAAGGACGTATGCTCCACTATGTTCATAGCAGCTTTATTTATAATAGCCAGAAGCTGGAAAGAACCCAGATGTCTTTCAACAGAGAAATGGATACAAAAAAATGTGGTACATTTAGACAATGGAATATTATTCAGCTATTAAAAACAATGA
Organism: Mastomys natalensis; assembly: GCA_021653895.1. NCBI lineage: Eukaryota > Metazoa > Chordata > Mammalia > Rodentia > Muridae > Mastomys > Mastomys natalensis. The sequence continues at coordinate 5,933 of JAJTUV010004505.1, forward strand.
ATTTGAGAAATTCTTAGGTAAATGGATAGAACTAGAAAATATCATCCTGAGTGAAGTAACCCAATCACAAAAGCACACACATGGTATTCACTCACTGATTATTGGATTATAGCCCAGAAGCTTGAAATACCCAAGATTCAACTCACAGACCACATAATGCTCATGAAGAATGAAAATCAAGTGGTGGGGCTTCAGTCGTTCTTAGAAAGAGTAACAAAATACTCAAGGGAGCAAATATGCATACAAAGTGCAGGACAGAAACTGAAGGAGGGGCCAACTGCAGACCATTCCAACTGGGTATGAATTCTATATGCAGCCACGAAAAGTAGATGCTGATGTGGATGTCAGGATGTACATGCTGACAGGAGCCTGACATAGCTGTCTCCTTAGAGGTCTGCAAGAGTCTGACATACTCAGAGGCAGATGCTCACAGCTAACCATTAAACTGATCATGGGGTACCCAAAGGAGAAGTTAGAGTGAAGACTGAAGGAGTTGTAAGGATTCTCCACCCCATGAGGAGAACAACAATACCAACCAACCAGAGCCCCCCAGGGTCTAAACCAACAGCCTGGGAGCCCTTAGGGAGGGACCCATGGCTCCAGCTATATATGCAAGGGAAGTATAGATAGGAGAAGAGATCCTTGGTCCCATGAAGGTTGGAACATCATATGGGGGGAATTCGAGGGTGGGGAGGTAAGGTGCAGGGGGTGGGGGTAAGTGGGGGCACACACTCATAGAAGCAGGAGGAGGGGGATGGGATAGGGGTTCCTGGGAGGGAGTGGGGGGGAATGGGATAAGGGGAGAACATCTGAAATGTAAATAAAATATCCAATAAAAAATAAAAACAAAATAAAAATAAATAAAATTTTTTTTCTTGCTCTGTGAAAAGCTTTTCATCCACACAGAGTTTTCACAATATGTTGCCAGTTTTTGCTTCAACTAGAACAACTATATCATTTCTGTATGGATTCTGTATGGATTTTAAATGCTCTATGGTTTCAATGCTGTACCTTGGTAGTGTAGCCAATATCTGGTAATGTTTATAAGGTTTTTTAGATTTTAGACATTATTTAGTTAGAACATGTTTCTTCTAATTCCTCTTTCCATGCCCTCCCAAGCCCTACTGTTAGGGGAAATGTGTAGAGAAAAGTTGACTAATGAAGTCAAGTATGATTGAGAGGTAGGAGGAGAAATAGCCAGACAGAGAACACATAGTTGCATGAAATTAACCGCATTCAACTCTACATCATCAGAAAGGAAAAACTGGTAAATATGTCTGTTACTTTCCTATGGCTCTGATTAAGGAATGTAATCAAAATCAAAGCAACTTATAAGGGAAGTGGTTGGTTTATATCATGGATTCAGAGGGTTAGAGTCCATGATGACAGAGAGAAGGAATGGCTAAGATTGCTCACATCTTGATCGACCATCAGATGGTAGCACAACCAGCAGGGAGGGAGAGGAAGAGACACAGAGAGAGAGAGAGAGAGAGAAGAGAGAGAGAGAGAGAGAGAGAGGAGAGAGAGAGAGAGAACATGTGGAGTCACTTCCTTCCAAAACAATCACACCTCATCTTTCCAAAAGAGTTCAACCAACTAGGAACCAAACATTCAAATATTAGCCTGTGAGAACCATCTTCCCTTAAACCACCATAGAATGATTGAATGAAAATGGACGGATGAATAAATCCAACAATATATATATATAAAGAATAACAAAGCTCCCATGTTTATAAACTATCAATTAAAAGTAGCATGCATGCATTGGGGGGTGCAGTAGGTAGACCATTGCATCTGGGTGTCCAGATCTTTCCTGTAGCTCCCTGAAGACTGAAACACCAGCAACTTCTCAGGTTAGCTCTGGTTCCATGCCTAGAAGAAACAGAGTCAATGTCAAGCACTTTTGGCCATGTTGTTTTTATATTCTAAAATAGATGTTTGTTTGCTTCTTCCCCTGAAGGCAAGAAAGGTTTCTTTTGGGTGAGAGAGTTCAGTGGGATGCAGTCCATCACAGCAGGGTAGACATAGCAGCAAGAAGAGGCCAGTTGTTCTACCTGCATGAGCAGTTAAGAAATACAAGAAGTGGACCCAGGCTTTCAAACCTCTAAGGCCATTTGAATCCCAGGGAACTGACTCTACAGTGTCACAGAAGACATGGTAGCATGAGACAGAATCATGATAGTCATATTGCTCAAAGTTTCTTCTTCTGTTATATGACAGGAAGCAGACCATTGATTTTGCAGCCCAGAGATGTTATGTGAGAGGATTTCACATGAGGCTCATTGGCTGTCCACTGAGCTCACCTCACTTCCTCTAGAGCCAGGAGTTCTCTTCAAGATGCCCTTTCTGAATGGCCTGCTGCAGCTCTGCTCTAAGCCTCCTTCTTTCCTCAATGGTTCTCTGATGTCTGCTTGAATGGAGGTCATTGTCATAAGAATTCAAATTCTCCGTATGAGTCATAATGTCCTTTAGGATGTGTTACTGCACAGGTTTCTCCACTCTCACTTGCTGACCCTCCCACACCTCTCTATTCCTGAGTGAGTTCAGGCACCTTTCTCCCTAAGTCACCATACTCAGGAACACTATAGATCTTGGGACATCCTAATCCTCCAGGAAACTGTGCGGCTTTGATTTGCTTTAAGACACGTCTTCTCCTGCACAGCTCATGTGGGAGACAGGAACTTAGAAATGACTCCTGAGCCGGGCGGTGGTGGCGCACGCCTTTAATCCCAGCACTTGGAGGCAGAGGCAGGCGGATTTCTGAGTTCGAGGCCGCCTGGTCTACAGAGTGAGTTCCAGACAGCCAGCCAGGGCTACAGAGAAACCCTGTCTCAAAAAAAAAAAAAAAAAAAAAAAAAAAGAAGAAATGACTCCTGAATAAAGCAATCATCTAAAAAAATTAAGAGGATAAATTAAATTAGAAAATAAAAAAAGATCCAAGATAGATTTCCCTTTGTGAAAATGTATAAGTAATTTTTGAGGACCCATGAAACAAGTTTCACAAAACCTAGAAATTCTGTAACCATAACATAAAGAAGTAAACAACTCTCGAGTGAAGTAATGTAGGAGAATGTGGAATATTTGAATACTTTATGGAAAGTTGACTTTAAAAAAAAGATTATTAAATGATGTTTTGAATGTTATTTCCTTTTTAATGTTATATCCTAAAAATTATTGTCCCTGTAAAATATAACTAGAGTATATTAAAGTCAGTTCCTTACAGCAAATTATCTCAAATGCATGCGAAATTATTTAACTCAAGGATATTCTATATTTTAAAGAGATCCATTTGTTCTTATTGTCTAGGTATGAGTGTTTTTCCTGCATGCATGTGGGTTCATATGTGTGTGCATGGGGCCCACAGAGCCCACAAGAGTGCTTCAGATTCCCTGAGATGTGGGAGTCACAGTGTGTGTGATGGGAACTAATCCTGCATTCTTTGCAAAAGTTATTTGTACTCTAACTCCTGAACCTCTCTCCATAGCCCTGCAAGAGTGTTTCATCTGACTCATTTGTTTATTTAATGCATACTGCTGTTTTGCATGCATGTGTGTCTGTGTACCAAACGTGTGCCTTGTACCTGTGGATTCCAAAAGGGGGTTTCTGATCCTCTGGAACTCATCGAAGAGTATTCTCAACACACAACTTACATATGAGTTTGAAAAGTCAAGGCTATGAAATACAGGATATGAAAATAGAAGTTTATCAAATATCTATATATTAAGCTTACTTTTTATTGTGCTAATGTCAAAAGACAAAATTCCATCAAAATTTGAATGTTTTCAAATTCTAGAGGATGTTCAGTTTGGAATTTTAGAGTCATTTGAAAGACTAATGTGGGAACTTCTTGGTTCTGGCTGTAAGCAGGAAACACAATGCTACTCTCTGCTTCATTCAGATACATGCTTGCAATCATTTCTCTAAAGGAACAAAAAAGCAGACTTTAGAATAAAAACATAAATCAGTCTTAGTGGTTTGGTAGTACATGACTCTGACCTTAGTATGCTGAGTTCGGAGACCAGCCTGATCTACATAATGAGTTTCAGGACACTCTGGTGTACATAGAGAGACCCTAATTAAAAAGGAAGCAAGGAAGTAAGAAAGAAAGAAAAAGAAACAGCCACATCTCTCTCTACCCCCTTCTCTCTCTCTCTCTCTCTCTCTCTCTCTCTCTCTCTCTCTCTCTCTCACTCTGTGTAAACATTTTTGGGGAAGATGGACAAAAAATACTTTTAGATGAAAACCAAATGATTTCAGTCTAAATATCTTCCTAAAATAAAGGATTTTTCTAAAAGGGAAATAAAGAAAAGGGCAGCACAGAACCTTTAACTATGTTCAAAATGCATACAGAATTATTGACTTGAATGTAGACTATGGGTAGGGTACAAAGATCATATCAGAGAAGAAGATAGGGTATTATATCCAGAGAATTCTTTACAGGCTCTAGTGCACTCCAGGTTCCATGATCTTCTCCAGCCTAGTTTGACATCTACACATGTGGTGGCAGGAAGGCCTGATTGTTCAGGTGCATAGTTTCATTATAAGGAGATACTTGTCCCTGCTCCAGGATGTAGTATCTTATCTCAAGACATTTGCTTTCACCTGTTGATGGTTTCTTCCTTGCTTGCTTGCTTGCTTGCTTGCTTGCTTGCTTCTTCCTTCCTTCCTTCCTTCCTCTCCCTTTCTTCCTTCTGTCCCTCATCTCTCCTTTCCTCTTTCATTTATTTGTGCCTCTTATTATATAACCTCATCTGACCTAGAATTCTCTGTGTGAATTAGGCTGGCCTGGAACTCACAGGGATCCACATGTCTGAGTGAACATGCCTACCTAAGATCCATTTTCTACAGAGAGGTTATAATTTCAGGTAGACCAACTTCTGAACTAAGGCTTATAAAATATGAGGCCCTTACAAGTCTGGAAGCACAAAAATGACACACTCTCAAGGCCAGGTGCTGGGTTTTCTATGTCAGGGCTAGCAGTGCCTTGAACTTCCAACTTAGTCACACCTGTTTTTGCAGGAGAATTCACGTGTGATGCAGAAATTTGGTCTGGGAATTTCTAAAAATAGTAAGATTCTCCTGTTTGGATTTTGCTTTGGATATAATCAAGTTTGGATACAATCAATTTTGATCTAATCAAGTTGAAAACAAAAACTAGCCACCACAAATACAGTGTTTTTCTGTTTAGCCCTGGCTGTTTTGAAACTCACTTTGTTGACCAAGCTAGCCACCAACTCAAAGATCTCTCTGCCAATGCCTCCCCAGTGTTGAAATTAAAGGCAGGTGTCACCAGGTCCTGCTTAGAAATCCTCTTAATTGTCCCTTTGTCAACTGGAATTTTGTGCACATGCTAATCCTGTATTCGCAGCAGAGAAATGGTTAGGGGGAAACAGCTAAGTGTAGAGATGAAGCTTCAGGACAGGGAATCTCCTCTCCACCTGCCCACTCTCCCTTTCCCCCTTTACTGTCTCATTCCACTTTTTATTTGCTGTGCTTGAGGTGAACACACATAATATTTCCATCATCTAGTCTCTTGTGTTTGGACAGAAGGCAGGCAGGCAGTAGCTGGGATATCTGGTCTCCATGCTGCCCTGGACTGGAGTCATATTTGCTTGGAAGCAGCCAGCAAGTCTAGAAATCAGTTTTTTTGAGGAAGTGTCAAACCAGAGGTCTTCTAATCAGGGATTTCAAGGGCAGAAAGCCATGGCTCTAGATCTGCTCATGCCAGTACTGGAGGAGGCCAGGAGCACTGGTACAGAATCTCCAGACAGCTTCTTCACACTCCATAACCAAAAAGGCAGCACTAGTGCTCTAGATCCCGACATACAAGGCCATCAGCAGTGTGTCCCATGGATCATATGGGCCTTCTGCACTCATACTGTGGGTGGTATTTATAACCCTGAAAGAGGTGGGGGAGGCAAGCAAAGGACCCTGAAATCTTCTATTTACAATTCCACAAAATAGACAAAGAAATGAAAAGGGAAAATGCTGTTTGTAGTATATAAAATGGAAACAACACAAGAAAGAGGTGAGGGGCAAGAAGAGAACAAACCAAGCCACACTGCAATAAGCAAGTTAGTGGAAGGACAGGGCCCTCCTGCTAGTGTGAATCTCTGAGTGAAAACATAACATCTTACCCTGGCACTGTGATGCTCTCCTGTCAGTCCAGCATTCTGCTGGCAAGTAGCAGGATGGACAATTAGTGATGCTACCTTCAGAGACTGTCTCATAGTGAATAGATGGGTCTCAAAATGAAAGTACAGAAAGGTCCCTTTGCCTGCCACCTAGATCTTGGGGAAGAAACACATCTAAAGATTTAAAATAGGGCTTCCCTAGAGCAAACCAGAATTTGTAGGCTTCAGTTAATCTCCTTCACTGCTGAATGTGTTGTTATGACTCTGATATTCAGTGCCCTGCTGACTAAGAACCCTGTAGAAAACGTCTATGTCCTTTGGTTGATCCCTGGCTAGCTATGGCTAACTTTTAAGTCCTTTGGAATCACAATCCAGCCACACGGGAAGATACCTATGGTTCAAACCATTTCACATCTGGCTTGAGCTTGTTTGACTCCTTCACCTGGAGTGGCTTGGTGCTTTGAGCCGGGAATCAGAGCCTATAAAGAAAAGTGGTAAAATCAAGAAACCTCAGATACAGGAAAACAGGGGCCTGCCACAGAGATGATGGCATTGTAGGAAAACTTGACTGAGCTCCTGAGAAGACACCAGTGGCTCTCAGTGCAAGAAGAGTTCTGGAGAAGACACACACACTGCTGGTCCCCATGGGGCTGACACCAGAGGTGTTTGGATTTGCATTTCTTGGATGACTAAGGAATTTGACTTCTTTATCAAATATCAATTGTCCATAGATGTGTGGATTTATTTCTGGGTCTTTGATGCGATTCCATTGATTACTATTCTTTACCAATAGTATGCAGTATTTTATTATTACTCTGTAGTACAGATTAAAGTAATGGGTGGTGATTTCTCCAAATATTCTATTATTGTTAGCAACTGTTCTGGTTATCCTGGGTTTTTTGTTTTTCCACATGAACTTGAGAATTGCTCTTTCAAGGTCTGAAAAAATTGATTTGGAATTTGATTGGGATTATATTGAATCTGAAGACTGCTTTTGGTAAGATGGCCAGTTCCACTATGTTAATCCTAGCTATCTATGAGGATGGGAGATCTTTTTTCTATCTTCTGATATCTTCTTCAACTTCTTTTTTTAGAGATTGAAGTTCAAGCCATACAGAACTTTTACTTGAGTAGTTAGAGGTACTCTAAGATATTTCTTTCTAGGCCCATTTATCAGAAAGGCTAATGACATCTTTGAGTAAATTATGTATCCAGACACTTTTCTGAATGTGTTATCACCTATAGGATTTCTCTGTTCAAATTTTTGGGGGTTGATTATGTATACTATCGAATCCTGTAAAAATAACAATATTTTGACTTCTTACTTTCATATTTGTATCCACTTGATCTCCTTTAGTTGTCTTATTGCTCAGGATAGAACTTCAAGTACTACATTGAACAGATCAGGACAGAGTGGGCAGCCTTGTCTGTCCCTGAATTTATGGAAATATTTAACTTTTTCTCCTTTTAAGTTTGATTTTGGCTCTTGGCTTGCTGTATAATTCTTTGATTGTGTTAGAATATACCCTGTATCCATGACATCTCTAATATCTTTAAAATGAAGGGACATGATATATTATCAAAGGATTTTTCAGTATCTAATGAGATAATCATGTGATATATTTTTTCAGTTTGTTTCTATGGTCAATTACTTTGATAAAATTTCCATATGGAATCATTCCTGCATCCCTGAAATGAAGTCTACTTGATCTTGATGGATGATATCTTTGATGTGTTCCTGAATTAGGTTTGTGAGAATTTTATTGAGTATTTTTGTACTGTTGTATCAGGGAAATGTTAGTGATCCCCAAAACACACAGGAGCCAATCGTTGCAACTCACAGCTGGGTCTTTATTCTATTCGAGCTAGCTTCCCCCCATCCCAAAGCACTACCATCATACTTGATGGTATTTCTTGAGGTGGAGCTCTTAATGTCTTTTGGAGAAGGATTTATAGTAAGCAGCAAGCAGGGACTATGAGTGCAATTATCTAATTGGAAAGCTCCTGTGAACTTTAACATAATTGCTGCTGCTGGGAATCATATTATAAACTTAACTTCTGTACCCCTCTGCATTGGTGGTCCTTAGGCAAGGGGTAGGCTTGTAACCTGGGGTGCAGGTTTGTTAGGGGAATAACATGGAAACACTGGTCTTGTTGAGGGTGTAAGCTGGAAACTCTGGTCTTTTTGGTGATTAGCCTAGAGACTGGAGCTAGGCTCAAGTATTGTTGGGGGTAACTTGGAAACTAATGGTAGGTACTAGCCTGGTAGTTTACCTGAGTTCAAACTTAGGTCAAGTTCTCTTAAATGGAGTCTGAATTTAAAGTCTTTTGCATCTCAGTATCAATGTTCATGAGGGAAATCAGTCTGACATTCTCTTTCTTTGTTGAGACTTTGTGTAGTTTAGGTATCTGGGTGACTGTGCCTTTATAGAATGTGTTTAGCAGTGTTCCTTCTCTTTTTCTTTTGTGGAATAGTTTGAGGACTATTGGAATTGGCTCTTCTTGGACAGATTAATAGACTTCTGCACCAAAACTATCTGGCCCTGGGCTTATTTTGGTTGGCAGACTTTTAATGACTGCTTCTAGTTCTTTAGGGATTGTGGGCTGTGTAATGAGTTTACTTGATTTTGATTAACTTCAGTAAGTTGTATCTGTCTAGAAGATCATCCATTTTTTTAAGAATTTCTAATTTTGTGGAGTGCAGGTTTTGTAGTAAAACCTAATGTTTCTTTGAGTTTCCTCCATGGTTTTTGTTATATTTCACTTTTCATTATTGATTTTTTTTTAACTTGATACTGTCTCTCTATCTCTTGGTTAGTTTGGCTAAGGATTTGTCTATCTTGCTGATTTTCTCAAAGAACCAGCTCTCTGTTTGTTTGGTTCTTTGTATTGTTTCTTTGATTCTAACTGATTGTTTCATTCATGATTTTCATGATTTCCTGACTTCTACTCCTCTTTGGTGTGCTTGTTTCTTCTTCTTTTTTTCTATTGCTTTTAGATGTACTTTTGTGATGGCTATTCCTAGTTGTCAACTTGACTACATAGGTAATGAAGTACAACCCAGAAATTGTGGGCACCCTTATGATGCAGATCTTGAGGCTGGAAGACACAGGTTCTGATCCAGATCTTGGCATGGACATCTAGAAGCAGAGTGGCCAGATCTTGAAGCAGAGTTTACACCTGGAAAAGTAGTACATGCTTTTCTTCCCAGAAGACTGAATCAATCAGATCTGAATTCAAGGTCAGCCTGGAACAAAGCAAGTTCCAGATCCAGGCCTGGTGGTACACACCTTTAATCTGAGCCACACCTTGTGCTGTAGGCCTACGTAAGGACAGTGGAAGAAAGAGAAACTCATTCCTGTGAGCACATGAGTTGGAACCTACCTCTTCAGGACAATAGCTCATACAGAAGACCAGCTGAAACTACTAGACTTTTGGACTTTCAATTCACAGTTGCCCATTATTGGGTTGGTTTGACTGCAGACAGTAAGTCATTACAATTAATTCCCTTAATATCAGAACATTCTAGTTTCCTTATGGAGGCATTGTACTATGAACTTTCCTCTTAGAACTGCTTTCATTGTGTCTCATGAATTTGGGTATTTGTGCCTTTAGTTTCATTAAAATTTAGAACATCTTTAGTTTCTTTCTTGATTTCTTCCCTGACCCAGAGATTATTGAGTAGAGAGTTGTTAGGTTTTCTGATTTCTGTTGTGTTTGAACTGTAGCTTTAACCTTCCCTGTTGCATGCTTGTGTCTGTGTACCAAATGTGTGCCTGGTACCTCCGATCCCAAAGAGAGGTTAGATCTACTCACACATAACAGTATATATTAGTTTTTAAATCAAGGCTAAAATAAAGAATATGAAAATAGATGTTTATCAAATATTTCTGATTAAACTTTCTCTACAACCTGCAAAACAGAACATTCAGACTCTAGAGAATGTTCAGTATGTAATTTTAGAGTCATTGAAATACTAAGGGGATGGGATAGGGAGTTCCTGGGGGGGGGTGGGTGGGAGGGAGAGAACAATAAAAAAAAAAAAAAAAAAAAAAAGAATACTAAATTGGGACTTCTTGGGACTGGCTGTATGCAAGAAACACGTGTTACTCTCTGCTTCTTTCAGATATATGCTTTCAATAATTCCTCTAAAAGAATAAACAAGCGACATAGAATAAAATTAAATTAGTCTTATTGGGTGTGGTGGTCATGATTCAACTTAGTAAATGTAAATTCAAAAGCTTGCCTGATCTACTTAATGAGTTTCAGGACATCCTGTTTCATAGAGAGATTCTAAATAAGAAGGAAGGAAGGAAGGAAGGAGGAAGGAAGGAAGGAAGGAGGAAGGAAGGAAGGAAGGGCAATCTGTGTTTTTGTTTCTCTCTCTCTTCTCTCTCATTTCTCTATTCTCTCTCTCTCTCTCTCTCTCTCTCTCTCTCTCTCTCTCTCTCTCTCTGTCTCTCTGTGTCTGTGTGTGTATGTGTGTGTAAAAATATTTTGAGGGAAGATGGACTAAAAGGACTTTTAGATGAAAACTTAATGTTTATAGTCTAAATATGTTCCTCAAATAAAAGATATTTCCAGAAGGAAAATAGAAAAGAACAGCACAGAACTTTTTACTATGCCTCAAAATGTGTATAGAACTTAGGACTTGAATGTACGCTATGTGTAGGTTACACAGAACTCATCAGGGAACATATTAGGATGCTACACACAGAGAACTCTTTAAGGTTCTAGCACACTCCTGCTTCCTTGATCTTCTCCAGCCTAGTTTGGTTGGAAGCCAAACATGGTCCCAAGCATGGCCCCAGGAGGCCTCCATTGATCAGGTGCACAGTTCCATTCTCAAGAGATACTTGTCCCTGCTCCAGGAGGCAGTATCTCTCCTAGAGACATTTGCTTTCACCTGTTGATGGTGTCTCCTGGGAAACTATGCTTATCTGGAAAATGAGACAACCAGGATCTGAAGAAAACTAGTGTTCTCTGGAATTTAATCTGCTAATGTGTGAAGTTAAAGTAGTAATCCAAGGAAACAGCTTGAAATGACACTGTATAAATTCAGGCTGCACTTCCTTTGCCTTCATTATCTAACAAAAAAGATGATCCTTCTCAGAAAGGCTAAATTTTTCATAAAATCAGCCTTTCAAGTTAAAAGTCTGTTCTGTAAATCAATGTTGAATCTGTAAGAACCAGTCAATCATACTCATGAAAAATCAATCTATTTAATGAGGTCTGAAATGTCTAAGGTCTCAGCTCCCTATTTTGACTCAATTTGCTTTGCCCAGACAGTTCTCAGCCCTCTACTCCACCCTTCAACCTTCACACATTTATCATTTCCTTGGCCTTGACCATGGTCCAGATGTAGTCACCAAATAATTAAACTAAACTAAATTAAGAAGAAAGATGTAGTCAAAAACTAATTGGCAAAATTATGTCTATGAACCTTTCAAATTTTCCCTGATCATTCTCGAATTTGATATCATTTTGTGGTTCTGTCTTTAAAACCTTTGTACCTCTGAGCTTGGTTTTCGTAGCTTTTCAGAGGCATGAGACTGATCTTTAACTGGCCATCAATATAAAGGGTTTCAAAGACTTGACTTCACTAACATGATAACACTAATGGATGTCAATCACTAATATCTGGAGGTATTAATAAGACCATCGTTAAATAGGTATTGACTTGTACCAAACAACCCTCGTCATTTGAATAAAATATCAGTCTACTTAATGTAGAGTCAAACCCTCATGTAATAAAAAATCAAGCTTAAACAAAAATCTAATCAGTTCGATAAAAAGTGAGTTTGTGAATGAAGAGTCAGTCATTTTGTGAAAGAAAATAAAACAATAACAGTAAAAAGGTCTACCCCTTTATTAAAGCAGTTCCATCTAATATAAATTCACCCAGAGATGTGAGAGTCAATGTGTGTGTGATGGGAACTAATTCTGTGTTCTCTGCAAAGTTATTTGTACTCTAACTCCTGAGCCTTCTTCCTAGCCTGCAAGAGTGTTTTCATCTGACTTATTTGTTTATTTAATACATACTGCTGTGTTGCATGCATGTATGTCTGAGTACCAAATGTGGCCTGGTACCTGCAGATCCCTAAAGTGTGGTTCTGATCCCTTGGAACTCATGCAAGAGTATTCTCACACACAGCTAACATATGAGTTTTAAAAGTCAAGGCTATGAAATACAGGATTGAAAATTGATGTTTATCAAATATCTATATATTAAGCTTACTTGTTGTTGTATATGTCAAAAGACAAATTTCCGTAAATTTACATGAAATCTAGAGATGTTCATTTGAATTTTAGAGTCAAATGGATCTAAATTTTGAT
>JAJTUV010004506.1:0-19490 GCA_021653895.1 Mastomys natalensis
TTTACATTTCAGATGTTATCCCTTTCCTGGCTCCACCTCCAAGTAACCCCTTATACTGTTTCCCCTCCTGCTGCTTCTATGAGGGTGTGCTCACACCCATCTACCCCCTCCCTCCTCCCCACCCTCGAATTCCCTCACACTGGGGCATCCTGCCTTGGCCTCTTCTTCTTAAATCCTAGTTTCACCACTCAAAATGTTGTTACTGACAGAGGATAGAAGTATCTTCTTGGCTTTTGTTGACTATAGAGTACAGATCTCTTTTGGTTGCCTGAAGACGACAGTACTTTCTCATTTACCCTTTATATGACTGACATACATCTTTTGCTATTGTGAAGACATGGCTACTGATTCAAGAACAAGAGGAGGTGCAGGGGGGATTCTTTTGCCGTTTTAGGAGTAAAATTCAAGAAACTTAACACTACAGTTGGTTAGAAGTAGTCTAACATTTTACTGGGATTAAAATAGACTTGACTTTCTTTAATTCAACCTAATAAGAAGCCTCATAATGTTGAAAGATCTAAGATATTATCTCCTCCTTTGGATTCTACTAGTAGGGATGGTGGCAAGTTCTAATGCTGACATGCCATTAGAAAAAGTCTTTCTGATGTTAGTGATGTAAATAATTGTTCTCAGGTTTTTTTCATTACAAAATAAATTTATTTTTCACTAAATATTACTATTCACCTCCATTTTTTCTTCCTACCCCTTCCATATTGCTATTTTCCATTCTTTACCCATTAATCTTACACACACACACACACACACACACACACACACACACACACACACAGAGGGGAGAGAGAGGAGAGAGAGAGAGAGAGGAGAGAGAGAGAGAGAGATATGAATAAACTCATAAATATTTGTTTAGTCTGTTTCATATTGCCTTCATGAATGTATTAGATAATCAATCATGGGGCTCATTCAGGGGAAAACTGATTCTTTCTGGCTTGGTACTTGTTAATTACCAGTAGATGTTCAAAATCTAGGGGTGAGGGCACAAGATTTTGCCCATCTACATTGGGAGGTCGACTGTTAAAAGAATTGTTAAAATCTTGTTTGGGATGCCTTGACGTTGAGATTCCATAAGTACCATACTAGGAGGAACAATGTAACAACATTCTCTATGTCTTTCTCAAGTATCCCTTAGTGGTATTTATCTCTTCCTTATCCTTCTATACTGTTCTCCCTCCCTATTTTTCCATTCTACCTTATATCACTTGTATCTTGCTATTTCATTCACTAGAGCACTGCTACCACCAAGAACCCTTTATATTTTACTGGCTTCTACACTTACTAAGAGTAATTTTTCTCACCTCCTCTCAACAGAAAAGAAAGAGGTAGAGGGTTTTTTTTTTTTTTTTTCTCTAAAGTATGTCTTCGGCGTCTTCATTGCCATTTATCCATCCTTGAGAACACATGGACAATAAATGATCTGACTTGACAAACTGTCATTGAGAAACAGGATAGAAATGTATGTCTTTGTTTCATTCTCTGGATCCTGATTTTGAGGCCTTTATCTGTAGATTTATTTTATAAGTTTATTCCACACCACTTATCCGTCTATATACTCACTGAACATATCTAAACTGGGTGCCCTCTCTATTGAAAAAGCTATAATTTCTCATAATATAAATTTCACACAAGGAACTCATTTTAACATTCCTTTCTCAATCTGGTTATGAGGAGGTTTATCCTGTAATACGATATAAGGGTTATATCCCATCATGGTGTAGGAAACGTAAGATAAAACATGAAAAAATACAGAGATTGATCAGTAATTAAATTACCTGCTTTGCAAAATCAAGGACAGGGATAAGATCTCCCAAATGTACAGAAATATCAAGTATAGGAGCCTATTTGTAACTCCAGCCTTGGAAAGCAGAGACAGGCCACCCCAGTGCAGTTCAGATAATAAGACTAGTATGGCCAGTATGATCAGTGATCTTTGCTTTTGACTGAAAGATTCTGGCTCAGTGAACAACATAGAAGAGATATCACGGATCATTTCCCACTAATGCCAACCTCAGGACTACATATAAAACCATTAAAATTGTTTTTTACTAATATAATGATAAATAAATAACCAAGACAACTTGTGACTTTGACTTCAATGAGTAAATTTATAATTTCCACAGTCTTTCTATCATTAATGAACAAAGGTAATTGTCAAGTCCATTAACTCAAGCTATTAGTCCTTGGTTTGCTTCTTCATTAGATGCATGTCATGCAGAAGTGATAACTCTGAGTATTGTGGCCTGATTGCTAATAAATAAGGAAAGTCAAACTATTCATGGATTTCAAAGTAAAATACATGAAACAATATCCAGTGCTGGTAAAGATATAAAGCAAATGTTTATATATCATTGATGTGAATAATAAATACTTGCTACATATTATTTTAAATTACTTTAGCTTAAGTAGCTTAAGACTTAGTGCTCAGAGATTTATCAAAGTTTCAACAGGCCTCCACTGTCCTCCTCTGAAAATTCTAGTGGAACAATTTAATCCCAAGCTTGTCTACAGTGTAAGAAGAATTCACTTACTTGAATTTGTACTAAGTATGATTCTGAGCAAGGTGTATTAGCACACTCCTTTCATCTCAGCACTTGGGGGACAGAAGCAGGAGAATCTCATGAGCTTGAAGGCAGCATGGTCTACAGAGGGAGTGCCAGGACAGCCAGAGTTACATAGAGAGCCCCTGTCTCAATTAGGGGCTAGGAAGTTTCTGTATTCTTGCTAGCTATTGGCTGGTCAGGAATGTGAGCTCAAGGAGACTGCTCTCAGATCCCAGCTATACTATCATGCTGTCCTCAAAGCCATCAAGAGACCTTCTTGTTTCAGTTTTGTTTGTCTTCAGTACTTCATAGCAAATCACAGGATTAACTGAGGCCCAGCCCAGATAGTATCTCTAGCTCAAGATCTCTTACCAGCAGCATTCAGGTTGTTACTTTTATTATAGAGGGAAGACATACAGCTCAGGAGTCAGAGTTCCTATAGCTCATGAGAATTCCACTTATAGCAAGATCCGATACTTTTAAAATGCACGAAGCCTATGGAGAATATACACATAGTCTACTAAGCAGATTGTAAGCTTCTACATTAAAAAAAAAATCTAGAACAGCTAATACATATGCCTCAAAATTATTTTCACACACATATACTATCATTTTCACCGCTTAATTTGATATGAATCTAAATTGTCCACTGATTGGACATAGTCACAATCTATTTTTGGAAATACAAAAATAAAAATACAGGTTAGGTAGTTTAAAAAACATGGAATTTTAAATTTTCAAACATGGAGTTAGAAAATCCAGCATCTTGACTCTGTAATTACTCTTTTGTGATACTTTTTTCCTACATATTCTGGGAATCAGTAATGATATATCATGTTGGAAAGTAGAAAATGACATGGTGCAAGCAATATATTATGTATCTTTTCATAAGCACCAAATGTGGGGACCCTCATTGCCTAAGAATCTATAAAGTCCTTGGCTCTTAATACTATTTTGTTTGCAACACCTGAGTTTCACAAGTTCTTAAAGAATGATTAAGGAAACACATGCACCATTTATCATCATGAGTGGACTATAAATACATAATTGTGTTTAACAACACATTTCAGAATAATTTCAACACAGCTTATGTAAATGTTTAAAAATATCCAAAAGCAACATGTTCTATATATGCATATGCATATATATATATATATATATATAATACTTTACACATTATGTATTACATATCACATATTGGATATTGCATATAGCATATCACATATTCTGCATTACATGTTACACATCACATGTTAAACATTACATATCACATATTATACATTACTCATTACGTGCATAAATACATATTTTTATATCTAGCATATATACATATTATAGACAGAGACAATTGCATGGACAAAGTGATTCTGATGACAGTTCTGCATCCTACTAGCTTAATCACTTTGGTAAAGAACATTATTATTCCATCTTAAAACACTCATTTGTAAGGGATGAATCGCCATAGGATTTAGAAAAATGTTAATAGATTTTCCAAGCCAAAGGTTTAAACACTACAAATGTGTTTACTGAGTAAACACAAATAAAAAGCAATATAAAACTTGAGCTAGACTCATACTTATCAAAGCATGATAGTTTTTGTGTGTCTTTTACTCTAAGGATACAAGGAAGGTATTTAGTGATTTCATTGGATGCTCTCTCTTCATTAGTGCTCTTATATCCTCTCATAAATGTTTTTAAAAGTTTGGTTAACTGTTAATTCTAGATGGAGTAAAAGTGAACACTGTCATATTACATGCATGCTTTGTTATTTTAAATATTTAAATTCCTAGGATCTGTACTGTTAAATTTCTAGTGTGAAAAATGATCATATGTTAAAATCAGCATTAGGCTAGATGATCTTTAATAGTCTTTATAGATCAATACAATGTTATCAGTCACTAATTGTATTCTTGGCTATATGCTCTATCGACTCACACCACCAAGACATGAATGAATTGCCATATTATTATTTTTTTTGTCATCTATAGGAAATGACTATCGGAAAAATTTCATTGGTATTGCAGATACCTGATTTCTATATGCACTATCTAAAGAACAATATATTCCTTGGCCGTGATGATTGACATTTAAAATAATAGATTACTTTTTTAAAATCTAAGCAGAATCTCAAATTATTGATGCAAAATACCTGTGATGGTACCCAGTTTTTTAAATTTTAAATACTTTAATGTATTCATATCTCAAAGATCGGAGGTGTCAAGTTATCATTTATTACTCAATCGTCAGCTGAGAAAATTGGAAAAATACAACAATAACAGATGCTGGGGGGGACTGTAGTGCTCTGCCATTACTTTGACTTGTGTTTTTCATTTTGAGACTGGGTGAGTCATCCACAGAGAGTTATAAAGTAATACAAAGAAGATTCAAGATTTTAATAAGACATTACCTTGAGTTTTTTACACTGAAGATAGAATATCTCTGTCTGGATTCATATGCTTATATATGAGAACATTTACACAAAGATAGAGAGTCCAATAAATAGGAATAATAAAATTACTATGTGGGTGAATATAGAAGCCTGCTTATTTCACATAGTCTCTCTTTCTCTTTCTCTCTCTCTCTCTCTCTCTCTCTCCTCTCTCTCTCTCTCTCTCTCTCTCTCTGTGTGTGTGTGTGTGTGTGTGTGGTGTTTGTTAAAAATCTCATCATTCTTCAGAGGTCTTGATGATCAAACCTATGTTTATATCTAGTGCTTCTTTTTACAAGAAGGTCCTGATCCAATAACAATACCCATGGACTTTCTCTTGAGGAGTAAATACTTTAAAGAAGGGAGAATTGTACCAATTAGCTGTATATTATCCAAGAGATTACAAATTTCATTTTTTATAATAATACTATATTCTTTGGTTGTTAAAGTCAAACTTTTTAGAAGAATTGGATGAAGGAGACAAGTGGGAGATGGTTCAAAGCACTTAATTGGTGATTTTGCTCATATTATTTGAAATCACTGATTTAATTGAACCCTTATCAATACATTAACTAATCTACTTAGAGCTACATCAACCAGACATTTTGAAATGTGTCAACATCACAATTATTAGATAAAATCTAGTAAAAAGCTATTCAGCTTTATTTTTCCAGTGCTAAGAATCCGTGATATGTAATTGATGATTTGCATTTGGTTTGTAACACTTTTGTGGGTGGGAATGTGTAGATAAAAGAATCCCTATTTTAACCTTTGAGACATAGTCAGTAAATATGTTCCTATGTATAAAAGAGTTTATATGCAATTATATTATAATTTCCAACAGTAAGAAAAAAAATCAAGACTGTTATGACCTAATATAATAAATGAAAGATTTTGTAAAGAACCTTTCTTCCTTTTGTGGACTATGTACCCATTAAATCTTTGTAAAAAATTGGAGGAATTACTCTTTTCTTTATCCTTTCCAGATAGTACTTTTTCTCTTTGTCAAGCAAACATAACAAAATTGGTAATTTCATGTTTGTCACAGGCAATATGAAAATAGCACAGGAATAGCATTATCCATTTATAACTTCAGCAATGGGACTAAATATAAGTATTAATGCAGTAAGCAGAAGATTTTGTTGATCTACTTCACAGCTAAAACCTACTCTCCTCTTTTGAATTACAGCTTAAAGTGTGAGACTAGGTAATATCAATGGATGATGTGTTGTTTAAAAGACTTGAACTAAAATTATGGCCATATAACAAATTGAAATATCTTAGAAAATATTTTGAAACTATGTGAATAAAAAGAAAAATATCAAGGAAGATTTTAAAAATCACTGATTCTTCCAATTAGTAGGTATGGAGTCATTTCCTTTCTGGTCAGAAGTTTTTATGAGATTATTCTGCAGCAACTTTGTGATTATACTTATACAAATTGTGTAGTGTTTCTCCAAAGTTGATTTAGCCAAATAGTTGAGAAGAGAATCAGAAAGTCATGTTACTGCCTGTAGTTAGGCTTTTCTCTACTCTGACTATACCATAACTTAGATAACCTAACTATTTTAACCTACCTTCTGATGGTTACCTATGTTCAGGTAATATTCTTCTGTCTTCTCAAATCTTCCTAGGTCTATCTTTTGGCTGTCTTTTTCCTAGAATTCTTTCTGTAGGATGTCCAACCTCCTGTTTCCTGCCTAAGCCCTAGGCCATAGACTTTTAATTTACAGATGATGAAGCCATACAATACACAAATATTCTTTCTACAACTGCCAGATATCTGTGATGGGGGAAAAGTGTTCCATAATCAGTCAGAGTTATTTACCTGCCTTCAGAGAAACTATCTGGCTGGCCAATCACTGCTCCCATTGTTCTTAGAAAAAGTCTCCATGAACTTTCATACGGCACTGAGGTAAATTCTTTTATCTTTATCCTGTTTCACCTCCTTGATGAATTTTCCACCATAGATCATTTTCTTCCATTTTCAAAGAAAAATGTGATTATAAGTGGTATCCTGTTTACATGTCAGTAATCTTGCCTTACAATAACATTAAAGACTTTGTGATTATCCTTATACAAATTGTGTAGTGTTTGTCCGAAGTTGATTTAGACTTCCAAGTACAACAAAAAATAGCTCTAGTATTTTATTAACTATATAATATTCCTCATTATGACAGAGAGTCTAACTAGCCAAGTGAACATATACAGTTTGTTAATGGTGGTTGCTTTTTCAAAAACTAGACTTGCTTTGAATGTAGAAGTATAGAGTTGAACATTTAAAAATAATTGTCTGTGAATGCTGGCTGCTAGCACAAAGGTCTTATAACTGTATCTTAGGTTTGTGTTCATATTTCTGTTTTATCTGTCAGAGATATTCTCTACTTTCTCATTTTTAGTACACTGTTGGAATTTTGGTATAATAATTGTCTTCTTCCTTATTGTAGTGCTAACATGGAGTTTTCCAATATATATACTTTTAATAAACATCCTTAAATGATTTTAAGGAAGAAGGTACCAGAAATATTATCACAAAAGATACAATGGATTTTTAAATTGATAACTAAAAATTAAACTCCATCATTTTTGTATATATATATATATATATATATATATATATATATATATATATTAACTTTCTGTTATAGTCTACTCTTTTAACTTATTCCTTTTGACTTCAGCATCTTATCTACACAACCTTAAAATACCCTCATTTGAACATATTAATTATACACCTTCCCTGACCTATTTGCTGCTTCCCAGATGAATACACTGTCATTAAAGAATAAATTTATTTTTAAGTGGTACCATTTACTTTTAATGCACTGACAGATTGTGTTTAATGTTTTTCATTAAAAATTGAGTTATAATTTTATTTGTAAATATAATAATAATTCTGAGGAAATAACCATTTTTCCTATAATAATTCATTTATTCTTACAGCCATGAAAAATGGCAGTCTTGTGGCACTGATGTTTGAAATGAATATAGGTTAATTACCTGAATGTGTGTAAAACAAGGCAAAGGGTAGGGTAGCACACATGTAGAGATCAGCACAGGTGGTAAGGTAACGGTCCAACTCCGAAGCTGCAATGGTTTTTATATTTTCAGAGATGCTTATGTTGTGAGTTCTGGGTATGATACTCACTGTTAGAATTACTTGGCTGAGAAAAACTGAAGCTGAAGCCCTGCTTTGAGATCTAAGTCCAACTTTACATTCTTCAAGAAGGTAAGGTATCAGCTCTAGACCAATCTGAGCCATCCTAAAGGATATGGAATAGTACCGAAGAAGTTTAACTAGGAGGCAGGCTCTCCTTTAAAACTGTGATCAAGACTCAAAATTATAATATCACTATTGAAAAAAATATCTTTTTGAGGTCATGATGGATGTCATAACATTTTTGTAAAACAGGGTACTTACTTCTTTTCACATCCTTTTCTTTTTTTTTAAAAAATATTTTTTTAAAATTTATTTTATGTATATGAGTACACCGTAGCTGTCATCAGACACACCAGAAGAGGGAACCAAATCCCATTACAAATGGTCGTGAGCCACCATGTGGTGGCTGGGAATTGAACTCATGAACTCCCAAAGAGCACTCAGTGCTTTTAACCTCTGAACCATCTCTCCAGCCCCTCTCATATGGTTTTCACTCCAATTACTTTCTAGCGTCCTTCCTAGACATTTGTGTTGTTTTCCTCTAAAAATAATAGATTGCCAGCATTTCACAGTACTTTCTGCCTAATACTGAGAAATCACACCTTATCCTTATAGTCACTTCTTCACTGGATGTATTATCCCAATATGTGTTTCAAATTCAATATTCTTAGATTAATTTGTCAGCTTCCACTTCTATCTTCTATGCTAATTTCTCTACATTTACTTGTTGCCACAAATTTTGTGTCCAAGACAGAGCTTCAGAGTTTACCATTTTAGGTTTTTCACCTCCAAATAAAATGGAAAATAGTATTTTTTTTTCACTTTGATTTCCCCTCATTTTTTTCTACTAACCTTTCTATCTTTCTTGGAGTCCATTCAATACCATCTGATTCATTATAAATAACTGAAATCATGGTATCATAGACCAAGAGACTTAAATAATTACAGGTCCTCTTGTGTAACTCAATTCCATAAATGCAAGGTGAAGCCTTTCTCTATTTGTCTGATACTATTTATATTGCTTCTCCTTATTTCCTCATGTTCTAAATTGTTGCTTTAGAAGTTAGCCTTTATGATGACCATAAATCTCATTTAGTTAGCCATATTGACATTGAAAATATCTAGAAGTGATAGATACAAGAATTTGATGATAAACTATGGGAAATGTCACTGCAGTCCTCCACTGGTAAATCATCATAAAAGGTGATTTACCCAGAAATTTAATTTCTAGGAATTCATTTGTACATATTCTTTAACAAGTGAAAGTATATATGCAGTTAAATACTTACCATATCAACAATGCTTATTAAAAGTACATTCTAACCACAAAATGGGATAATATACAATAAAAATTAGTTATATCCATATGAATTCTTTAAAAAAATGTATATATATTTAGAGTTCATTCTATCATTTATATGTAAATCACATATACACAGATATTGTTAGGCATTCATAGAATCTTTCTAAGTAGTACATATATACACAAAGTATCCCTGTGGTAAACTATGGACAGAGACCAGAAATCCAGAAATGAGAGACTTTTCACTACATATCTTTTTAAACATTGTCCATGTATATGTTTGTGTGTCTTCTTGTCTATCATATATGTTCAAGGGTCTGCATGGGCCTGAAGAGGGTATCAGATTTCCTGGAGCTGGAGTTAAAAGCAGTTATGAACTTTTAGACATGGATGCTGGTGACAGAACTCAGCAACCCAGGAAGGGCAAAATAGAACAAGCTCTGAAGTCTGAGCTATTTATTGTCTCCATGTCCAGTATCATTTATCTTTTAGTATATAAATTTTTATTTTTTAAAAAGCGAGTGTGCAAAATAAAGTGTGCATAGCTGAAGCCAAGGCTCCTCTCCTAGGAAATTTTGATTTGGATATATACATTTGTAGAAGTACAAGTAAATATAAATCACGTTTAATCATTTTAAAACTTATTTTAATTATTATGAGACTGAACACTACTTTATTTTTTTTTTTTACAATACATCACATACTCAAAAATGTTCTACATAAAGTAACTATATACATATCCAATACAAGGACTAACTGTACCCACTCTGACCATTGGAAATGGTTAACTGGACTGTGTTTCTTGAATGTTAAGGAAATGTTAATCTCCCAAATGCCTTTCTAATTATCCTGAAAATTTACATCAGATTTCATTAGCTACAAACACCTTTAACATAAATAGTTTCTAGGAAAGCAGGTCATAATACAGTACTTTTAAAAAGAAGGCTTTAGGGCTAAGCATGCTTATGCTCAGGTTTTTCTGAATTAAAATTTTGTTGATTAGTAGTTTGAACAATATATGTATAATCCTATAAATAAGATAATACATCTTAAATCATTTTATACTCCCACAATGTTCAAAGCCACTACTGAATTTTTCTACATTCAAATGAAAGACACTCAAAATGGTAATAGTCTAAAACTTGAAGTACATTTTTCAAAACTTCGATTAGAGTTTTAAATATTTTCTGAGATCAGACCAACAAACATTTTAAAATATCTTCTATCAAAATGACATATCCATGGAATATTTAAACGACTTGAACAGATTATTGAAATGCTGGTAAATTTCTAATGCTGAATTGCACTGAAAACAAAGCAACTACTGCATTCACCTAAAGAAAGAAAATACATAAATCACTACGAAAAAATAAGATCAAGACTCTTTTGTATGATACAGCAGAAATGTAGTGCTCTGAGCAAAAGTGCCAAAGTCAACCCCCTCCTCCTCCTCCTCCTCCTCCTCCTCCTCCTCCTCCTCCTCCTCCTCCTCCTCCTTCTCTTCCCCATCTTCTTCCTCCTCTCTCCTTATTTCTCTTTTCCCTCCTCTGTGGTTGAACACTAGAAAGTTGGGTCAACTCCACTTTGAAAATAAATCACACACTCAGTCAGGCATGTGCATACCCACATCACACAAAAGCACATATGCAAAGAATGTTAGCCTAGACTTGAAGATAAATCTATACACTTTCCCAAGAGTACAGAGGCTTTAGCTCCAGAGGCCTGCATAGTTGCCATGGAGCCTGAAGGGAGTGGACCTCCACCCACGAAAAGCTTCATCTCAGGCCAGTTGTAGCAGTGAGTGTAGAGTGCATTAGGGAATTCTTCAGTGCCACCAAAGTAATTCACCCAGAGTTCATCTTGGTTGAGCCAGCCTCTCCCACAAGTGAGTTTGAGCTTTCTCCCTGTGCGCCCAAGAAATGAGTCTGGACTGGAGGAGGCCCTTTCCTCAAGGAACTTCTGGGCACGGATGTCATAGAAGAGCAGAGAGCCATGTCCAGTGCCCACGGTGATAATGTGCTGGTAGAAACTGAGAGAACGCACCCCTGTGCCTCCCTCTCGGGAACACAAGGGCTTGATGTTCTGCTGGCGTTGTCTTGGATCCAGGAATGAAACGTGAGACTGGAACCCACAGCATAGAGGGACAACTCATCCACAGTAGGTGAGACACACATTCTCCCGCAGTAAGGCAATCTTAGGGACAGCAGCCTGGACAGGGAGCTTCTGGCTTTCCACAGGTGGAAGTAGCCATCCAGGGACACAGCTCCGAGTTCCTGGTTTCTGCCACTGAATGCAAGGGCTCGCACTTTGCGTTACCTGGGTTAGTAGTTGCCCTCGGGATGGCCTCCATGTCCCTTGGACGAATGTGTGAATACCGTGGAATTCCTGAATTATTGTGCCAGGGAATGCTGCCATTGAACATGTCAGGATCCACCCGCCAGAGTGCCACGGTGCCATCACGAGAGCCACTCACAGCCACTGTATCACTCATCCATGCAATGGCGAAGATCCAGTCCCTGTGGCCTTGACGATCACCTAAGCACAGAGGGTCTAGGGTGGGTAACTGATAGACTGCTAGACTGTTGGGGTTTTCACCTCCTGTAGCTAGGAGGGTCTTAGAGGGATTCAGCTGGATGGCGTGGATGCCACAGGTGGGTTGGGCACGGGTTTGTCCAGGCCCCCTGTCTCGCATCAAGGGAATGCGAGTGATCCGGCCTGTCTGGACATCAACCACGAAGAGCGTGTTGCACTTGGTGCCACACACCACCTGCGTGGCATTGAGCCACTGCGATGCAAACACCTTGTTGAGGGAGCCTAGGGTCAGCTGGCGCTCCCCTCAGCAGTTCGGGCAGCCTGAGGACCCCGTAGCTGCGCAGGTCGCCTTCAAAAACCGCCAGCCCTGGGTGGCCATTGGCGCCCAGCGCGCGGCCCTTCAGGTAGTGCACCAAGGAGCGGCGACCACGGGGCCGCCTCGGCCTCTTGGCCAGCAGCAATGGCCCATTCGCTTGGCCTGTCCCCGCCACCGCAGCCGCCCGCCCAGGCGACAAAGAAGTCCCGGCGCCCTGCTCGACCTCCGAGGCTTTCCGCTTCCTGCTACCTGTTTGCTGAGGGGCCATGGTGGGCGGCGGGCGGGCTGCAGAGGCGGCGGCGGCGCGGCGGCTGCGGCGCGTGGCACCCCTGTTGGCCGTGGTGGCGGTGGGGGTGGCTGTGTCTCCGAATCAGCGGGGAGGTGGGGGGATGGCACTGGGTCCCAGGGCCAGGAGGCTGAGTGATCCCTAGGGCACCGAGCTTCCTGGTCCTGGGTGCGTTGGTGGCCAAAGAGGCGAAGGTGCAGCTTGGATCTGCAAGGACTGTGCGCTTGGAAGGAGCTGGATGCGGGGCTGATTGCGGTGTTGAGTGTGGTGGCAGTGCTGAGGGCGGGAAGTGCTGCCGTCTGGGAGGTTGTGAAGTCTGTGTGGGGCTTGAGAGTAAGCTAAGAGACCTGAGGTTGAGAGGCGGAGAGTGTGGGAGGGGCTGTTGGCCGTGGGTGCTGGGTAGCACAACCAGTCTGGGTGGGGGTTGGGAAGAAGCAGAGGGATGGGCGCGGAGGAAGGCTGTGTGGAAACTCTGAGGAGATTCCAAGAGGGCCAAGCTCCAGTTAGCTCAGGAGCTAACACAACTTTGTTGGTTTTTTTTTTTTTTTGATTGTTTTGATTTGTTTTTTGTTTTGTTTTGTTTTCTCTACCAGACCCACAACAGCTTCCAACTAGTGTAAAATCAAAACCAAAATGTAGTCAATCAGGGGATCAAAAGGAGCACCGAAAGTGACACCACTTGGGGAGAAACAAATGCACACTTGGTGTAATCAGAGGACACTTTGACTAAGGTTGTTCTTTGAACTGGACTAGGCATGGAGACATGGCAAAGTTACCTCTGTGGTTTCTTCTGCGATTTCTGTGAAAGCCTCTCTGCAGACTATTTTTTAAACTAGTCCAGCCTTACTCGGTTCTTGTTCCTTTTTATCTTCTGAACTTGAAGTTCCTGGGGTACTAAATTTGAATCCCTGAAGAGCATCTTGCTAAATTCCTCCTCCTTGACCTGGATTCAAGGCAAGGTATTGGTAGGGAAATAGTCAAAAAGGAATTCCGGAGTTTGAGGGGTTCACAGTGATGTACGGATGGGAAATATAGAGGTTCCAAATGAATGGCATGATGCATTATTATGTATTAACTCCTCAGAAACCTCAGAAGCCTGAAATGATGGGGTCCAGGGTAAGAGCAAAAAAGAGTCATAGAGAGAAAGGCATCCCTGTATTCTCCTGATGGGGCAAGTCCAATTTATGAAGTGAAGGCCAGGACTCCGCAGAGCTCTGTCTTGTATGAAAGGCCATCCTAAACGTCTGGAAGGGACATGAGACACACGCAAGATATCTGCAGTCAGATGGCAGAAGAACTTTTCAAAGGGACAACATGATGCAATGGTGAGAGGGCAGATTTAAGAACTTGTCAATCTCAAGAGTGAAGAGATCCATAGCTGCTTTGAGGCCCCAGTGTATCCAGCTCATTTTGCATTGCATACTGAGCAAGACCATTTGCACAGCATACCTTTGTGTGGGAGATTGGTGGCTGTTACCAAAGGCATATGGATACAGTGATATAGGGTTCTAATTTGAATATCCGACCAGTCGTATGAAATAACAGCTATTTTGTTGTTTTTCTCAGTACACAGCCGTACAGGTTTTATAAAGTTACCTCAACTCTACAAATTTCAGGTTCAAAATCCCCGAAGTTCTCCCATCGAACTTCTTTGTATGTGTGAATCCCCCCTCAATCATTTTCTCTGTACACAAGCAGTATCTAGGAAGACAAAAGAAAGAGGAAAGGATTTTGGAGAGGTAATGTTACTGAAGAATAATGGAAGAAATCCTTTATCTATTAAAGGTTCTGGTTTTTTTTTTTTTTTTTCTGTTTTAAAAATATAAATTAGAAAAACTATGATACATTGTAGAATAGGTTTTTACTATTGTATAGACTAAAAATGGCTGAAATGTTTGGGGATGTATCTATCCCGTCTGTATTTAAGCATATGTATAAGTAAAAATGAGATATATGGGCATTTCCTGATAACATTTATTGAAATCTAGGTAGATAAAATTCCATACTAAACCATTGAACAGCCAAACACTTCGACTTGCAATTCAGCCTCACAATAACTTTAAAATAAATTTTGTCTTAAAATGTTTTAAAACAAGGGAAAGTAAAACTCAGAAATGGTAATGACTCAAGGTCTCACAGTCCGTGCTACCCCAGATATAAATCTTCATCTGACTTTATTGCCTTTAAAAATGAGTTGTACCGGTATTATTAAATGATTGTAATTTTTTTTTTCTTCAAAATATAACCTATCTTTATTCTGGAAACATTATTATGCTTTCTTCTGAAATTTAGATATAATTTTTTAAAATCAAGAAATTAATAAATACTAAATATCAAATTATATAACAACGTGTCGATTCCATATTTGAAGGCAACATATAGTCATAAATGTATGTAAAATTTTGTTTACTAATTTTTTGTTAATAATTTTAAATTCAATATAGTCACATTTTTTTTGCTTAAGAGAATACGAATACAGTGTTCTTGCATTATGACTCTACTTTTGTTAATGTAAATTTGATAGTTTGTATTTTTAAAATTCAGATTCCATGTTTTATGTGAATAAATGAGTTCCATGATATCCTACATAAAACACGTTCCTTTTATGTCTATACTTTTAAATTGTTCTGTGTTCCTAAAGGTATTAAGCAATTTCATAACAAAGCAAACAATATTGAAAGATGCATAAAATTGGGTTTCAGCTCTCAATGTAGAGTATTTTATTTATGTTTTTATATTTCTAGAATAATATACTGTTTAGAAATAAGTAAAGCTGCAAACTATTGTTGAAGCTGTAAACATAATGGCATGATGGTAAGCCTTTCAGACGTTTATATCTTTCTGCATCTCCACTACTTACTTCTCTTGGCCTTGGAAACTGCTGTGTTTATTAGAATAGTCTTGTCTTTCCTTACAAATCTCCTTTGTTCCTTACTGCTTTTTGTTTCAAATTATCCCCTCTACATTACTGTATAGACCTCTCTCTTCAATTGGATGTGGTCTCATATGAATTTGCTATAAGACAGTATCATCTGTTTTGTAAATTTTTTTTTCCCTCAGGCACATGTTTTGTAATTATTTAATTCAATTTATATTCACAATTTCATTCACACTGTAAGTACGCCAAAAAATATAGGGGTAATGCTTTTAATAAATTCATATTAATCACACGTTTAAGATACACAGTAAATATCTAATGAAATTTATGGTCACTTTGTTGATAAAAAAAATAAATAAAATAATATCCAACAAATCAGAGACATTTTGCAACAAAATTAAATTGATTTTAAAAAGGTAAAACATTTTATTTGAATTGTAGAAATTCATATAGTGTTTTCTTTTCATACTGATCACATATGTTCATATCTTTTCTGAATATAATTAAAATGCATCTATGCTTCAATGTAATTATAAATTTCCACTGAATTATTATTCATGTACACCTTTTTTATAAGTCTGCTTGTACTTACAGTTTTAAAGACTTTGGGCAACATTTAAACATTTCAAAATTTGTTATCTCCATTTGACATCATGAAATAATATCCTATAATAAATAATTCAGATATATTGAAAGTGTCACTATTATTGTTACTTACTAAAATAGTCTCAAGATAAAGGCATTGACAATTGAAAAAAGACAAAACAGGAATGAAAATAAAATTTTAAGGGATTTGAAGAAATAATCATTGATATACTTTACATAAGATTTCTTAAAAAATATATGTTACTACTCATTATACAGGCTCAATATTGGATACAATCCTCAGGTAGTGTGTGTGCTTATATATCGGTTGGCATGATCATTTGTAGTATGTTTAAGTAGATGTAAACTAAGTTTGTGTTAGAAGAATCTCTGTAACCATCTTCTGCACATTTCAAAGAAATTTTCTTGAATTATCATTAATCACAAGTATAGATTAAACACATTAAAATGAAGTGTAACCAAACTTATGCAAACATTATTTTGGTAGTAATATCAGTAAATTAATTTTGGGCTGATAAATTAAATAAATCTCACTTAATCTCAATATAAATAATGCTTTTGCATCTTTTATACTATCTTATCTCCTAAGAAAAGGAACTATATTTTAGATTATAGTCTTTTGAGACTTCTTCTAAATGGCTTGGTATAGAAACTGGTAAAAATTGTCCTTTACAGGAAATGAAGGGTTTGCAACCCCACAAAAAAACAACAATACCAACCAACCAGACCCCTCCCCCCAAAGCTCCCAGGGACTAAACTACTAACCAAAAAAATACACATGGAGGTGGAGTACTCATGGGCTCCATCTGGATATGTACCAGAATATTGCCTTATCATGGAGGTCTCCTTGACCTTGTGAAGGCTCAATGACCCCAGGGTAGGGGAATGCTAGGGTGCGAGGCAAGAGTGGGTGGGCAGTCGAGGGAGCACCCTAATAAGGCAGGGGAAGGGGGAGGGGCAGAGGAAGGAGGAAGCAGATAGGGTGTCTGTGGAGGGGACTGGGAAGAGGGATAACATGAAATGTAAATAAATAAAAATAACCAAATAAAACATGAAAAAAAATAGAAGATTGTCCCTCATGCTGTTTCCCACTGTGATCTCACTACCAAAGTTATATCCTGTTGGATAAAGGAAAAAAGCAAAGGTTAGAGGGAATTTTGATTCTATGACCTCTAATTGGTGTCATTTCTTTCCATCTTCCTAAGCAAAAGAAATGTGTCATAGTTTTTAGTGTGGTCTTTTTTAAAGAGAAGGAGGTTCAGTTGCTGGTAATAATGTTTTTGCAGAAGGCACAACAAGGTAAGTAAGAGAGTGGGCTAGAGAGACAGATAATGTGGTTTTCATTTGTTTCTATGACAGAACACCTTAAATTAAACTAGCTTTAATATTTTTCATATTAATATTATTTTGTGTTTTATTACCTCATATATAAAATGGTGATAATACCACCCACAACACGGTCATTTGTGACTAAATGATCCTCTTTCTCTGTGTATGAGTATGGATATATGCTTATTTTTGTGAAGAAGTGAGTAAGCAGGAGGATAAAAATAAAAATTTAGAAAAGTATAGATACTTAATAAATTATCATTTAACCTTTCTGACTCTTTTTCTCCTTTCTACAATTTACCACTACACAGGTAGTGTGGTACTCAAAGGAGATTTGAGTGATTACAATATTGCAAAACAAACATGCATATCAATTACTAAAAGGTATATTTCTGAACAAAATTTTGAGACTTTTCCACTTTTTCTACTTTTAATAAATCTCAATTGTAAACGTAGAATTGGGATGAATTATTTGGGTAAGGGAAGAATGTGGTTCTAGGAAGAGTTTTTCACAGTGGCTAGTGGATCTTAAAGGGGGAAAATTTGGAAAAGTTTCTTCTATGAAGCATCCAGATTGAGGCTTTTACACCTTAAACATTGCTGAATAAGGTTATAATTCCAAAAATAATTGAAATTATTTATACAAGGGCAATTTCATATATGACATTTTGGGATAAACAAAGAGAAGTGAGTGAAAAACATACAAATCATTCTTTGATATCAACAGTTTATTAAAAACATGGATAACTTAAGCCATGAATTAACTTAGAAGATAGTGCACGGGGCCACTCTGCAGTATTAATGAACATAGATTTCAATTGCTATTTTCTTTACCCTTAATATCTTAATATCACCAATTCAATGCCAATGCTTCCAGCTTTATATCTCCAACCACAAAATTTGTTTCTATCTCCTCTTGACATATTTTAGAATTCAAAACAAAATAATCAAGGTCAGCAATATAATCCAAAATCTTATATCAATGCTCATATTCTTAAACTTTTTCCCATGAATTGCACTCTCATTTATTTAGCTGTTCAAACTTACTTTCTAATAATTATCCTTGACACACATTTCCCAATGTGTTTAGTTCCAATATTTTGTCTTCTAACATTTTTACACCATTCTAGTCTCAATATCTCATTGCTCCCCTAGATCTCCAACCATACTTATCTTGATCAATTATTGTTTTTTATTTTTAACATTAGGGGTTTTTTTAATCTTTTTTTATTGGAATTTTATTTACATTTTAGAGTTCCTCCTTACCCCATTTCCCCCCCCCCTCCGGAATCACTAAAAAACCCTTCCCCCTCCTCCTGCCTCCACATTGGTGACCCCTAACCAACCTCCCCCATCCTCACCTCCCCACCCTCAAATCCCCCCCCCCGACATCCGCCTTCTGGGACCAAGGATC
Source organism: Mastomys natalensis (assembly GCA_021653895.1). Classification (NCBI taxonomy): domain Eukaryota; kingdom Metazoa; phylum Chordata; class Mammalia; order Rodentia; family Muridae; genus Mastomys; species Mastomys natalensis. The sequence goes on from JAJTUV010004506.1 coordinate 18,808, forward strand.
TCTTTTTCCCCACTTATATATAGCCCCCCTTTCATAAATACTGGAGCCATGGTCCCCCCTAAGCCCCCAGGCTGGGGTTTAAACCCAGGGGGGTCTGGTTGGTTGGTATTGTTGCTTTCCTCAGGTTTGCAATCCTCTCAACCCTTCACCTTTACTCTATTTCCCATTGGGGAACCCCATGATCAGTTTAATGGTTAGCTGTGAGTATCTCCTCTGAGTAGTCAGACTCTTTCAGCTTCTAAGGAACAGCTATATCAGGCTCCGTCAGCAGTACATCCTGACATCCACTCAAAAACTAAACCCTTTTTGACTGCACATAGGAGGATACCCATGGGGAAAGGTCTGTAGACAGCCCCTTTCCCTTTAGTTTTGTCCTGCACTTTCCCTATTTTCCCCTTTATATTTTGTTACCCCTTCTAAGAAAAACTGAAGCCCCCCTACTCGGCATCATTCTTATACTTTATGTGGCGTGAGTTGAATCTTGGGTATTTTAGGGTTCTGGCTAAAACCAAAAACATGAGTGAATACCATTTAGTTCTTTTGTGTTGGGTTACTTCACTCAGGAATATTTTCTAGTTCCATCCATTTATAAAGAATTTTTCAAATTCATTGTTTTAATAGCTGAGTAATATCCCCTAAAATCAGGGGCTAACAAGGCTGCCCACTCTCTCCTTTCCTATTCA
>JAJTUV010004507.1:0-18622 GCA_021653895.1 Mastomys natalensis
ATTTGTCAGAATTTAAGGAGATGTTCTTGTGGGTTCTTTCTTTCAGTTTGTTTATACAGTGGATTATATTGATGGATTTGCATATGTACAACCACCCCTGCATCCCTGGTATGAAGCCTATTTGATCATGGTGGACTACATCTTTGATGTATTCCTGGATTTCAGCTTGGAAGTATTTTGTTGAGGATTTTTTGCATCAGTGTTCATAAGGGAAATTGGTCTGAAATTCTCTTTCTTGAGTCTATGTGTGGTGTAGGTAACAGGTGACTGTGGCCTCATAGAATATGTTTGGCAGTGTTCCTTCTGTTTCTATTTTGTTGAATAGTTTGAAGAATATTAGTATTAGCTCTTCCTTAAAAAAAAGCTGGCAGCTTTTTTGTGGGTGTTATGTGCTATGTACCGTGAATAAGGGACTTATATCAGCTGAGTTCCTGAGTCACTTAGTCTTGGTTCCATGGAAGAATATTCTAAGGTCTGAAAATATTTCTTAGAATTAATGCTATTTTTTCTTATTAAATATTTTTGTGATCAAATCAAAGATTATGGTTCTAAAATATCCAGCTATGTTAATAATCAGAAAGATCCATGCCAATATACTTTGAAAAAGTCAGATTAAAAAAACAAGCCCATCAAAGCTCTCTTAGCACTCTGCCTGAGCTCTGCCTGGCTGGAGAAAGTCCAAGAAAATGAATTGGAATTTCATTTCATTAAATACAGATATCAACGAATAGATAATATACAATCACATAACAATAAGGTTTATCTATGCCACAAAGAAAGCCAGAAGCACATTAACTGTCGGCCATCTTAACATAATTCATCGCTTATAATATTACTGTATATAGAGATATGTTAAACAGTTCTTGAAATAAAAATAATGTCCTTAAAATTCAAGACTTCATGGCCAATACTGTATAGAGACACCCAATTTAATTAAAGCTTCTGGGAAATAAGTCACACAGTAGTTTAAAATAATATCTTAACCACAATATGATAAATTTAAAATAGAACAAACACATGTTCTTGCAGTAATTTAACATGATAAAAAATAACATCAGTTAAATTTCATTAACTATGCTACAAGAGAAATAAGCCTTGGCTAGACCTAGAGGAACAAGTAAGAGTTAACTATACAGTGTTTTTCTTAGGCAGGTCCTCATTAAGGACTGAAAGTAACAGGAAAAGTAATTCATTAAACAACCTGTGGCTATTGTCCAGTTAGGAAAGAAACAGACAATGAAGAAGAAAATTCACATAATCCTTTTGAGTTTTTTATAGCTATGAGATGAAAGTTGAAGAGACTATAGTAGTCTTCAACTAAGGACTACAAGTAGAAAATGGGTAATGCCAAATATTCAATACAGTGTGAACTCTCAAAGCAGTTATTTACAAGGTTATAAGGTTATTGTAGTCAAAGTAATGGTAAACATCAGGGAAGATGATAATTCAAACTTCATACCTGCATTTGGAATGAGAGCAGTGTGCATTAAACTGCTCCATTTCCACTCATTAGGATCAAAAAGAGGGACAGAGTGATGAATAACAGCTTCCCCTTTTGCAGTTCTTATTTGTATAGCTAAAGAAGAATAGAAGGTAACTGTCAAGACAATTGTAAAGAACAGAAATTTCTTTGAGGGAAGGTAATACAGACTGCTGCTAGCTCTCTAATATAAGGCCTTTAAGTTTTGGGCCAGGAACACGATTGTGAGGGACAAACAGGGTAGGCCATCAGATAAAGGTGCTTGTTTTGCAACCCTGAGGGCTTGAGATCCATGCCAAGAACCCATGTAAACTCAGAGGGAGAAAACAGATCCCAAAGTTGTTTTCTGATGTCCACTTGTGGTTATATTCCTGCTTATACTCAGGTTGTTACTTACCCAGACGTCTGGATATAGTCTGTCCGTTTAACAATATAAGTAATGAAGTACACATGGACATGAAAGATGAACAAGAGACTAAGGAATTACAGGGGAGATGAGGAAAAATGAGAATCTACTAGAACACACTTTGTTCAAAATGCTATAACATTTGTATAATGCTAGAAATTTGTATAGTAAGTTAATTTTTTAAGTAAGCAAAGAAGGAAGGGAAGGAAAACAGATATACAAGTGATGTACGAGGCAGGGGGAGAAATTGTAGTCTATGTGATTTTAGTGTATGGAAGGCAATCATGTCTATGTTCCTGAGTCTTCATGAAAAAATATCTGGCTAAATATAAATGTGGTAAAATTTCTATTTGCATAATCAGTCTGAGTCATTATATTAATTGATTGCATTATTCAAACAAAGAACAAAAGATGTAGAAGGATTTGAAGATAATGAAAAATCAAGTAAAACAGAACATACACCATATTCCCACTATTGTGAGAGATTCAAAAAGAGAAGGAGACACATAAGCACAGAGAGCCTGCACTTCAAAGTACATAGTATTACTTGGCATTGATATACATAAAGGCAAAATACTCATATACTAATAATACATATAATAATAAAGCCTTAAGTTTTTTTTTGGGGGGGGGCTAATGAGCCAGCTCTGGCTGTCCTGCACCTCAGATCTGCGCTTTTTCACCCCTGAGCTGTGTCCTGGGGCTTCCCTACAGCCCAGCACCCCGCCCAGTGATGTCATGGGTTAAACATGGTCAAACCTGGAGTGGCCATGCCCTGTGGCAGAGTGTTTTGGTTTTTTGTTTCGTTTTTTCTGTTTTTATTCTTGTTGTTTGGTTTCTTTCTTTTTTTTTTTTTTAAAGAGTGAGTTTGTGTTGCAGAGAAAAGTACAAAATCACATTCTACATGGAATTTTTTCACCAGGCACTAGACTTTTCTGGTCTGCTGAGGACTCAGATATCCTTTCCTCTCACCAGAATGGGGAAAAAAATGAACTCAGAAGTTAACTAGGGCCACCCAATACAGTGGCAAGGATAGTTAAGGTATATCACACTCTGAATTCTTGTAATGTTAACTAAGCAAAGAACTAGATAGTAGGGTTTTGAGTCCCACATCCACTCCGCCACAGGGCATGGCCACTTGGGGTTTGACAATACTTAACCTATGACATCAGTGGGCAAATGCTGGATGTAGGGAAGCCCCAGGACACCGCTCAGGGGTGGGAAAACACAGTCTGAGGTGCAGGACAGCCAGAGCTGGCTCATTAGCCCCAAATAAAAACCTAAGGCTTGAAGTGCAAATGTAGAATTAAAATAGAAAACAAAAGTTTGTGCACAAATGACTCAGAAATGTTAGGCATATAAAACCTGACAAAGTGACCAATTTGATCTGCAGGTATACTGGGTAGGACCTTCCAGAAGCCCTGTGGGAAGTGGAGGGGTGCAGCAAATCTGAGGCTTCAATATCTCTGAATGAACAGATTTGGTGTTAAGAATAGGTAATACAGAACTAGAGACATCAGTTAAAATGACATGACTACATAATATTAGGAAAGAAACAAGGATCTCTGAACTAGGATAAGAACAATATGAATGAACTATTCAGAACCACATTGGTGAATTTAGGAATTGAACATAAAAAAAAAAAAAAACATTAATACTTCTTACAAATATTGCCATTTTCTTTTTAAAATAAATAAACTTCAAAATCAATGAAGACTTTTTACAATATTGCTCATACCTGAAGCAACAAATACTTGTATTTTCAGACTGGGAACCTAAGATATTTTTGCTACTTCTACAGCAATACTCTCTTGCTAATTGTAAGGGAGAGGTGAGTTTGAAACTGAATTAGGATAAAATCACAATTAAAAAGTCAAAATATTCTTACCAACATAATTATTGGTTCCATAAGTAATTGTAATTTAGAAAAGAAATTTGGCATATGTTCCATTAACTGATTTTTGCAGTGATGTCAATTCTAAAACTAGGCTTATGCTTCTCACTTTTCTTGCTTTCGCCCAGAAGCACACATGTCACAGTGGATTACTGTGATAAGATACTCATATAGATTTTCACAGATTTAGAATGCCTAACATTAGAAACCAGGAAACTTACTTTGAGTCAAGTGTTTTAGATATAACACATTTCCATAAAGAATTCCAAGGTTACAAATATGAAGCACTGAAATGTGTCTCAAAGTTCAAACTGTAATTTCAATTTTTATCCATTTAATTTTCAAACCTTTCAAGAAGATAATACATACTAAGAAAATTTCATCACATGTTTTTGAATGAGCTTGAAAATAACTATACCAAGTATTATCACAAAATATAGAGAAAGCAGAGCAACTGTGAGCATTTTAAGATCTATGTTTACCTACCTATTTCATGGATCTTTGGTTATCTCATTATGTTTGATGACATTTCTAAGAAGTATTTATGCTTTAAAAAATTACAAAGTATAAATCCTGTACAAGACCCCAAATACTTCAAGGGTACTTAATAAATGCTGAAATTAGAGTTTATCATATATAATTTTTAAAAGATGTATATATTTTTGTTTTCGTAAATAGTTTGCTAATATATATGCACAACATGTGCATGCCTGATGCACAGAGATGTGAAGAGGGCATCAAATCATCTGAAATGGAGTTATGGACAATTTACGAGCCACTATGTGGGCACTGGGAACTGAACCCAGGTCCTCTATAGAGAACAGCAAATGTTCTTAAGTGCTAACCATCCATCCTTCTACCTATCCTACACCCAGTGTATGTATGCACATATATAATTCTTAAGTCTGACCTCCTATTTGCAGTGTAAAACAGCAGAGAAGAAACCATTTCTATTCTGAAATGAAAGAATGGAAGCAGTGAAAGAAGAGATGTGATCAAAGGAAGACTGAAATCACGCAAAGAAAACATCAAATCCTTTAACTGCATGTCCAGCATTTGAGGTACATGGTGTGATATGAATTGTCAAAGAGCTTGGGAAGTCCTATCCTTACAGTCTTGCAAACAGTAATCCTGATGGCATCTCTTAGAATAACTCTGTACACTGCCAGCAGCTTTCCCCAGGACTAATTCCACCTTCCTTGCATCTCTAAATTCTGAGTCTCCGCTGTATTCATATCTTCATATATTATCCTCTTAGGGACTGAGAGCAGAGATCTTGATCCTCCAATACACTGTTTGTACCCCTATAAACACACTTTTATTTTGAAATGTGAGTAAAAGCTTTCAGGACCTTCCAAGTCTTGCCTCCTTGAAGGCTTGCAAAGTCAACACTATGTGGATGACTACGAAGTTTGCTATCAGTTCATAGAGTAGGTTGAGCACCCTTGTGTGGGACTGTGTAAGGGTATCTTGGTTCTTGGCTGGGCATGGGCCTGGAACCCCGAGACTCCAAGGGAGAAATGGCAGGTGTTCAGCCACATTCCCAGAACCCAGGGTCCTGACATGCAGTCTAGTCTCCAAGGACCTACACTGTTCAGTCACGTAGGTCATTACAGCCCCTCCCAAAGTGACTACAGGCCTCAAGCCCTAGAGAGATTTACATATTAATGAAGGCCAGAGGGCAGAGCCAATTAAGCATTCTTCCCCAGGCCCTCCCTCTTTTCTCCCTCCCTATTTAACTCAGGTCTGCCCTGAGTTTCACCGGGGTTACATCCAGATCCATCTACCATCTGCCATGAAAATAAACCCTTTTTGGAACTATGGACATTTTTGTGTCTTTGGGGCCAGTCATAGCCAAAGCTTCCAGCCTCTGGAACCTTAGACTTTGTTGTGCATGTGGGACACCGCCAAGGCCTTTCTCCCACACCCTTGAATAATGATTGTAAAGTATTCTGAGTATCTACACAGCTAAATACATGGAATCACTTCCTTAAGTGGCTCTGTGCAAGCAGAGCACCCCAGTTTAGATGGATAATCTACACTGTCAACATAACTGGATATGTTATCACCATAGGAGGCACATCTCTAGGCTTGCCTTTGAGAACATATCTAAAGAGAATTTACAGTGTAGAAGACATATCCTGAACATGGGAAGGACTGTCCCATGAAGTAATGTCTCATGCTTAATAAAAAGAGAAAAAGGAAGATGCTAACATTCATTTCCCTGCTTCCTTTTTAAGATGTATTATTATTACATGGGTATGAGTGTTTTATTTGCATGTCTATATGTATGTGCCCCACGTAGATACCTGGTACCCATGGAGACCAGAAGAGGCCATTGGATCCCCCAGAATGAGAGATACAGCTTGTTCTCACCTGTCATGTAGCTGCTTGGAACCGAACACAGGTCTTTTAGAAAAGCAGAAAATGCTTTTAACCACTGAACCATCTCTCAAAGGCTATTTCCCTGTTTCTTGACTACAGATAAAATGTGATTAGATAAAGCAGGATTCAGGATGGCAGAAGCAACCAGCATCCACAGGGCCTCAGAGATGCTCCTGAAAGACCCAAGGAGGTTTCAAGGGGAGACTCATCTAGAGAAGATGAGTCTGCAGAGTGTACAGCACTTCTGGAGCTAAAAAAATTTAAAAAAAAAAGATTTTTAAAAAGAAAAGAAAAAGCAAGTCAGCTGAGTATGGCGGCACATGCCTATTATTAATCCCAGCATTTGGCAGGCTGAGGCAGGAGGATCTCTGGGAATTTGAGGCCTGCTTAGTCTACACACAAGTTCTAGGACACCAAAGGCTATACAAAGAAACTTTGTCTCAAAAAATGAAAACAAACAAACAAAAGGGTAGATCTTATGGGAAGATACATTTTTCAGGGAGGGAGACCAACATACTTAGCAATAAACAAAACTCCTAGCTGTGGTTCTCACAGCCAGACAATCCATAATTGATAAATATGCAAAAATGTATATATTCACAGACTTATGGGCAACTTCAAAAGGCCACACAAATGGGTACAGAGTGATTATAAAATAAATGGCAATGTTCTACAGTTGTATTAGCATTGGAAATAATTAGAAACCTCACAAAACATTAGTATCAGGGTCACACATGAGAAAGGTGACTTAAAATAATTAAATAAAATAATCATGTCATTGCACTGATAAGATATACAAAGGCAAAGGATAAAACACATTAACATTATTGAGGATACAACAATGATTGCACATGTTCACATCTGCCCACCACACTAATAACATAACACCGGAGGAATCCCTCAGGCACCAAATATTAAAATAGAAAGAGAAGAAAAATGAGCAACAGATGAAGAGCCATAAGTTAGAATTAGAGTATAGGAGACACTAGTCATGCAGTTAAGGAACATAGGCTATATGAGTGACTAGCAGATGAAAAAGTAAAGAGAAATTAAAAAAAAAAATTCTTAGATAAAGCTTAAATTCAGAATAGACATATGCTGTTAGAACACAGGCCTGACTCTTTAAAACAGTGGTCACCCTTTAGAGGCCAGATGCCACAGCCTAAAGGGATCTGGGCACGCTTCCCTGTAGATCCTTTTCAGACATGGAGTTTGTCCTGTCTACAAGAAGTACAGGGCGGCAAGTAGTCATAGGTCTTATAAATAGGCAGCCTCGGTGGACAGTACCAACTTAGATAAGGACAAGTGAATCATAGGCAGAGTCATAGTGACCTGTCCCCTGAACCTACACCCAGCTGATACCCTGTTCTGAAAGGTATCTGTACTCCCCCTGAACACCTATGATCCGGTGCCATTCCCTTCCCCACATCCTGCCTTTTTGTGTTTATAACCCCTGTGTAAATAAGTAAATTATGTGATTTAAATAACTAAATAAATTAAAAAAAAAAAAAAAAAAAGAAATGCAGGGCCGAAAGAAGGTGCAGAGACAGAGGAAACCACCAACTAATGACCAGCCCAACTTGAGACCCATCCCATGGGCAAGAACCAATCCCTGAGACTATTTTTAATTTCATTTCTAAATATAAGCATGTGACTATGCTATTCTATAGTTTATTCTTTGTATAATGGTGAATTTTTTAAAAATTACACACGCACCAAATGGAATATATATCATTCTGTGTCCTACGGGAAATAAATGTGAATTTACTTTTAATTTGAAATATACTTCTTATTTCTATTTTCTTTTTAATATTGCTTAATGAGTATCATTTTTAAAATTTATTTCTTCACTTTATAATCCAATATCAGCCCCTCCTCCCTTCCCAGTATCCCCTCACCCAAGTTCTCCCCACATTCTACCTTCCTCTTCTCTTTTGAGAAGGGGAAGCTGCCCCTGGGTGTCACTACCCCTCACTAACACACACCACCACCACAACTACCACCATGGCACATCAAGTCACTGCAGGACTTGGCACATCCTCTCCCACTGAGGCCAGACAAGGAGGTCCACTTAGGAGAAGGGATCCACAGACAGGCAGGCAGGCAACGGATTCAGAGACAGTGCCTGCTCCAGTTGTTGGGGGACCCACAACTGGAAGACCAAGCTGCTCATCTGCGCAGGGGGCCTAAGTCCAGCCCATGTATGTTCTTTGGTTAATAGTTCAGTCTCTGGAAGCCCCCAAGGGTCCAGGTTAGATGACTCTATTGGTTTTCCTGCAGAGTCCCTGTCCTCTTTGGGTCCCTCAATCCTTCTCCCAACTTTTCTGTACGATTCCCCTAACTTTTAAGATGCTCTTAAAATTGGTCTTATAACATCTGTAATGTAAATAAGTAGAATATCCAATAAAAATACATTTTAAAAAAGTGGTTTATGGAAGTGGAAATAAGATGGTGGGGCAGAATCCGCACATAGCATGGGAGTACTGTTCCAGCAGACAACAGAGCATGCTTGTGCTGCTTGCCCTGGTGTCAGAAAGAGAGTGAGGTGGCATGGCCCACAGGTAGCAGGCACAAAGAGCAGGGAGGTATGCAGTGGCCTGGAGTTCTCAAGTACTCAAGGAGTACCCCAGAACTGGATACACTACCAAGCCACAAAATCACCCTGACTCTGGAAAAGAACATGATATCTGAAATGAGTCTCAGAGATAAGTCCAGTATTTACCAGGAACCAGATCAATGACTCATTGCATTAAGTATATGCATGTAAAGCTATTTGAGATATATATACTGTATGAATGTGTGATAGATGTAGGAATGCAGGGAGGAAGAACTAGAGACACAGGGGAGGTGACAAGTATGAAAGCGGAGCTGCAGCAGACAAAGGAGCATGTCATTGCCAAGTAGGGCTGGCAGGATGGTATATACAGCCGGGAGCTTGCAGGCAGAGGTCCGCAAACATGCTGCCTGGTCCCACAATCACCCTAACTTTGAGCAACAACAAGATATCTAAGATAAACTATAGTTTATTCTCTGTATTAAGTCTCCTTGAAAGATCTCCAAGGTTTATACTGCTACCAGAGACCATATTGATGTCTGAAATCCATGCTGCAGCTAGGAGCCATGCTGGTGGTGTGTAGTTCATGATGTCATCACAGGCTCTGTTGATGCCTTGGTTCATGTTACCACTGGAGGTCATGTGGATATACATGGTATGTGCTGCCCACATTGATGTTCACATTTTATATAGATGCCTGATGCCATGTTGATATCCATGATTAGGACTGCAACAGGAGGCTATATTGATGTCTGTAGTGCATGTTCTGTGATGCCCTTGAGGACCAGTTGAGTTCTATGCTGCCATCAGAAACCATAGGTCCATGATACATGCTGCCACTAGCTGTGGCAACTTCTTTTGCAGTGGTACTGATGACTATAGACTCATAGTTGAGAATGAGAGACACTGACAGCTTCTATGACAGCCTCTCCCCGCCCAATATAAAGAGCCAGTCCAAATAAGAAGCTATTGAAGAGAGTCCTAAAAATTTGTGACAAAGACGCTGAAGTGTAGCTTCTCACATTAATGGCTTATGTTGGAGGTGGGGGTTGGGGGAGGACTCAGTTATCTTTAAGGAGCTGGCCCCTTGGAGTTTGACAGTGTTCCAATGAGTATACAGGCAACACAAATTGAACTTGGCTTAACTTTTTTCTTTTGGGGAGAGGTTGCAAGGAAGGAAAGGTGGACCTGAGAGGAATGGGAAGTGAGTGTGATCATCAGGATGCAGTGTATAAAATTTCCAAATAATCAATAGGGATATTATGTTAGTCAAAAACAAGAGAGAGAGAGAGAGAGAGAGAGAGAGAGAGAGAGAGAGAGAGAGAGAGAGAGAGAGAGGAAATTATAGCAACCAAATAAAAGGAATACACAAAATAAACTCATTTGTATTTTAAAAAGTGACTAATTATCTGAAGTTCTCAACACCATGACTTCTGTGCAATGAACTGGACTGAAGTTACTTTCAAGAGTAACAAATGCTCTTAACTGCTGATCTATCTCCCCAGCACTCAGTAAGAATAATAACCAATAGTTTCTTCTCAAAGCAAAGTATTTAAATAAAATTAGTTAAATCTTTATGCTCCTGACCCTGTGTTAAGTGCTGTTAGGCAGTGCCTGATATACACTTAAAGCATCTTTCCTGTGTCCTACTATATGTAGTTCACTTGTTTTCAGATTGTCTATGTATTGTGATGGTGATTGTCTGCCTGTGTGTCTGTATAAGTGTCTGTGTGTTTGAGTGTGCTTGTATATGTGGTAACCAGAAGGTGTCCAGTTTCTTCCCTTTTAAAGCTGGATATGATTTCAGAATAATCGCCTTTAAACACTGAACCACCTCTCTGACCCCAAGTTGGCTTATTTTTATGAACCATAGTCTCTTTGGCAGGTTAACCTCTCTTGGCCCCAACTTTATGAAAGCTACACCTGACTTGCCTCAACTTTCTGAGAAAAGTTTCCAATTATGTTTTCTTTACTTTTTGCTTCCAGTTTTCACTACAAATCTGGCTAAAAGAAGCAAGCATAACCCATATTGTAATGTGAATGCTGCATTGTGTAGAAATACCTTTTACCTGAATAATTAGTCTAACATCTTCAAATTTAACATCTCATAAAGTCTTAGGGCACAGGCAAAATCTAGAAATGTTATTTGCCACATGCAACATGAATAACCTCTAGTCCATTTACCAACGGAATCCTCATTTCCATCTTCATGAGCAGCCTTTGTTGTCCACATACCTCTGAGTATTCTGAGCTAAGGTTCTGACCAAATCATCCATTTAGTTCTGGTTACAGAATTTTGGGGCTTTTCCTTAATTCTCATCTCCATTTTTCCCAAATTCTTCCAATAAACCTTTTCTAAAACCAAAAACACAAATTGAAACTTCAAACAGGTTACAATTTACATTGGCATATCCTCAATGTTAACTAAGTAACAATCTAATAAAATTTATATAAGATGCGTATGAAGAAAACTAGAAAACTCTGATGAAATAAATAAAAGCACAAAACAAATAGAAATGATTTGTTGATTCAAGGATACAAAGACCCAATAGTTTCAAGGTGTTCTTTCCAACTTGATCAATAAATTTAATACAACCTCCCCCCCTCCAAAAAAATACCTTAACAACCTTTATGTTGTGACTGTATAAAAAAAAAAACTTTCTGAAATTTATATTGAGAGGCAAAAGATATAGAATAGCCAATTCAATATTAGAAAATAATAAAGGCAGTGGAACATTTACTACAAATTTCAAGACTCTATTAATTACTTGTCTCATTGCTGTGACAAAATGCCTGACAAAAGCAACTCAAGGAAGAATGTATTTCCTATGACAGTTCCAGGGGATCCAATGCAGCACAGCAGGAAGGCACAATGGCAAGAGTAGGAACCCACTAATCACACTGTAGCCACAGTGAAGAGAAAGAGAGTGGTGAATGCCTGTGCTCAGCCCACTTTCTTGCTTTCATTTATTCAGTCAGGAACCACAGCCTATGGATGGCACCACCCATGTTTAGGTTGGTTTTTTCCTATCTCAGTTAACTTAATCAGGGCAATACCTCGCAGACATGCCAAGAGATTATTTCTCTGGTGATTCTAAATCCCCAGGAAGTGGCAGGAGATGGGGAAGGAGAAACCATGATCAAAATATATTGTAGAAACCACAAAGACTTTCTATAAAACTCCAGTCATAAAAAACAATATGCTATTGGTAAAATAATAGACTTTAATCAATATAATAAATAAGGTCTCATAAATGGATGCACATTAATACAACTAATTTGTCTTTGACAAAGAACCAAAGAAATCCTAACAAAGAAAATACACATCTTCCAAGAAACACTGCCAGACAGAACATACCCATGCAAAAGCAGAAATGAATATAGAAAGCTAGGTGGCTACATATCTTTAGTTCTAACATTCAGGAGGCAGAGGCCAGTTTGGTCTACAAAGCAATTAAGAGGCCAGTCAGGACTTTATAATGAGTGCCTGACTCAAATAAAATGAATATAGAGCTGATATACATGGTTCAGTTGATAGAATGGTTGCCTAACATATATGAATCTCTGAGTTCAAATTGACTAATAGACAAAAAGTCAATATACAGACTTCAAACCCTAAGCAATTAACTTTAAATGCATTGTTAACCTAAAATGGACCCCAGTGTTATGTATAAAATATAAAACATTAAGATTCCTAGAAGATGGCATAAAAGGAAATCTAGAAGACTTCAGGTATAATGATGATCTATAAAAGAATGGTTAATAAATAGACTTCAGTAAAACATAAAACTTCTATTCTACAAAAGACATTCTCAACAGAAATAAAAAGAAAAGCTATACACTGTAAGAAAATACTTGAAAACAAATATTAGATAAAAGATTATTATACCAAATATAGGTGTACCTGATTTTAAACTGGCTAAAGTATCTGAAGAGATACCTAACTAAAGAAGAAACATAAATAGAAAATAAACAGGAAAAGATGTTCAACATGTGTTTTGGGGGAAGACTAACATAAGACAACAATGAAATACCACTATACATCTATTAAAATAGCCAAAATAGAGAACACTTCCACTATCAAATGCTGTCAAGAATGCAGAACAGGCTTCTCATTTGCTCCCAATGCAAAAAATAGTACAGCTACTATGGATGTTGTCAGTTTCTAGCAAAAGCAAACTTATTCTTAACATGGATTCCTGTATCCATACTCCTTGGTATTTACTCAATCAGAAAGTTACAGTGTGAGGAGAGTGGAGCGGGGCATAGAATATTGATGTTTACAACAGTTTTATTTACTATTGCTAAAACTTAAAGATAACAAAAGTGTTTTCTTAGGAGGTAAACATATACAGCAATGTGAGGTGTCATTACCCAGCACTTAAGAGAAATAACATATCAAATCTTGAAAAGATGTGTAGGCTATATAAATGCACATCACTAAATATAGGAAAGGAATCTGAAAAAAAATGAAACTACATATTATATGATCCCAAGTACACAGTGTTTTATACAAGGTGAAAATGTAGAAATAGTGGAAGGATCAAAAGTTACTAAAGATAAGGGAAAGTGATGAACAGATTGAGCAAAGAGGATTTGTAGGGCAGTCAAACTATTCTGTATGACAACGTTGAGTGCAAATCATTGTGAATTTGTCCAAATCTATAGAATGTTCAACCCAAAGAAAAGGTCCTATGTAAACAACACACCTCTGGTGATAATGATGTATCAGTGTGGACTTATCAGTTGAAATAATGGTACAAGACACCATAGTTCAGGAAACAATGTTCAAGAACAGGAGACATACAAGAACTTTATTTAAAGAAAGAAAGAAAGAAAAGAAAGAAAAGAAAAGAAGAAAGAAACCAACCAACCAACCAACCAACCAACCAACCGGGCAGTGGTGGCACAGGCCTATAATCCCAGCACTTGGGAGGCAGAAGCAGGCAGATTTCTGAGTTCGAGGCCAGCCTGGTCTACAGAGTGAGTTCCAGAACAGCCAGGGCTACACAGAGAAACCCTGTCTTGAAAAAAAACAAAACAAAAACAAACAAAAAACAAACAAACAAAACCATTATTTCCTACTTAATTTTCCTGTTAACCTAAAACTTCTCTAAAAATAAAGCTTATTAAATTAAAAAAATGTAAAACCTCTTCACTTATAATGATTTTATTCATTCCTAGAGTTTCCTACTCAGAAATACCTAGAAATTCTACCTTGATACTAAATAAGAATCTCAAGTCAAACACATTTATTGGGAAAGAGCATCCATCACATAATGAAACACCTAAATACTGTCCATTTAATTCATTCTTCTCTGCCTTTAAACATATATTTTAATTTATTCTTTTCTCTTCTGCCCATGCCTTTAATTCCACTGTCTCTCTAGTTCCTTGCTCTAATACTGTATTCCATTAGTTATAATTTTAAGCATTACACCTTAAGTTACTCCTGTGTGCTAACAGGATTTTGTTAACTCTCTCTCTCTCTCTCTCTTTCTCTCTCTCTCTTTCTCTCTCTCTCTTTCTCTCTCTCTCTCTCTCTCTCTCTCTCTCTCTCTCTCTCTCTCTCTCTCTCTCTCTCTCTCTCTTCGTATTCCCATTGTATATAACCATCAAACTTCAATGTTTGTCTTAACTTCTTTCACCAACAGTTTACAGAAAAAAAAAGTAGTTTATTTTCATTTTATTCTACACCCTGACTAGCATCCTTTAAAGTATTTCTTAAACAAAGTTATCTTAGTTAGGGTTTCTATTTCTGCAACCAAACACCATGAGCAATAAAGCAAATTGGGGTGGAAAGGGCCACATTGCTGTTCATTGCTGTTCATCACCAAAGGACTTCAGGACAGGAACCTGGAGGCAGGAGCTAATGCAGAGGTCATGGAGGATGCTGCTTACTGGATTGTTTTCCCTGGCCTGATTATCCTGATTTCTTATGTAACCCAGGACCACCACCAACTCAAGAGTGATCACACCCACTATGGGCTGGATCCTCCCTGTTGATTACTAAATGAGACAATGCCTTACAGCTGGATCTCATGGAAGCATTTCCTCAACTGAGGCTCCTTCTTCTCTGATGACTCAAGTTGACACAAAACCAGCCAGTAAAAAGTGGACCTCAAAAATCTCCCAGGGTTTTGTTTTTATTTTGTTGAGTTTTTCTTTCTTTGTGTGTTTTTAGCTTCTTCACCTGAAATTTCTGATTTGCTGTGTTTATATGAAGGAAAGGCCTTAAATATAAGCATGTTAGTAGAAAGAGCTTCCTACTAGCAGAATCTAATGCACATTGCAAATTAAAAACACATTGTTCCAAATAACTGTAACAACTTTCTAGTCCTAAGATGATAGTATTCCAACAAATTAAATCAATCATCTGCATCTGACATAAACCAAAACAAATGAACACGCCTTGGTTATTAAATATAAGTACTTTCCCTTAGTTGTATCGTTTCCACCCTTCCATGTTATGACAACCTAAGACAAGCACTCTGCTGTTTATTTACAGTGACAAAGGGGGAAAAAAGTATACACAAGGAGAAAGTCTGGATGAGAAAAAAATTAAAGGAGAAAGGTATAAAATAAAGTGGCTTTGTTTCAATTTTTTTCAAAAACCATGTATATGAATCAGAAAATATGTAGAAATTTAAAATAAAAACATTAATGGAGTACCCAGCCTTTCTGCATCTCAAATTTTATTCATAAGTTTCAAACACTAACATGCAGTGTTGTTTTTGGTAGGATGATTATTTGAAAAGTCACATGAGAAAACATTATTACATTTAGCTGGGCAGGGAAGAAGTTAAGGAAGAAAAACAGGGGTTTCTAATAGATAACACAGTACTCTGCTTTGCAGGCAAAGACTCTGGATCAGTCAAGTTGCCAAATCCTGACTCATTTTTAAACAGAAGAATATATTCATTATTTATAAAGCTAGTGCTTGCTTAGGATACTCTTTTCAATGGGTAAATCATTCAGAAGATGAAAGTTTGGGACAGGACTGTTGAGACTGAGTGACCAGGCAAGTTAATTCCCTGATATAAGCAGAGGTACCTGGAAAGTCAGTAATGTGTTGGAATTAAGAGATCTGTCAAAGATAAGATAGCAGAAATCATCAGAACAAGATGATTAAGAATGCAAAAGGACTCATTAGCCAAAGGCTCAAACCACCTTAGGAGTATAACAAGGTGGGTTGCAGTTTTCTTTACATATGTTAATCTTTAGTAAATAGTACCTCGTGAGCCATGTTCATTTTTAATATTTCCTAAACTCAAGCAGCTCCTTATTCATGTCTTTCTGCAAATGACAAATTATACATTCCAGTGTGTGCTTTTATGATTCCCATTTCCTCTTTTATCTACAAATTTTTACACCTTGTTTATGAGCATAAACTATCGATAACACATGAGAATGTATCTATGTTCTAACCACTTATCTATAGTCAAGAAATGTTCCTTAAACATTAAAAGATGGGAATTTGTCTATTACTTCATGAACTCTGTGTAGGATGACTTAATCTTTCTAATGACATTTAATAACAGGCAACTATAAGTTTATTGGGCACTTACCATATGCAAAGCAGCCCTAGTATTTGGGTAACAAGAGAGAAAATAAGGCTAGTGCAATCAGTTAAACAGTTAAAGAATAATTACTTCCTAGGGAGTTGGAAAGGTTTTGCAATAATTTTATAAGGATGAGTCTGGAAGTATGAATTGAAAAAGGCAAAAGACATCCTACCATCCCTCTCCCAAGTTGGACAATATTATCTCAAAATCCTTTGAATAACTGGAGAAACGAAAAGATTAAATAACAAGAAAACATGAAGAAATTCTGCTTAAACATATGTCATATCTAAGAGTATATGTTTATAAAACAGAATTCACAATCAAGGAAAAGGGGTGGAGGAGGAGGAAGCTCACTTTATTATGATGTATTAACTTAAAACAAATGAGTTAAAATATAAACATAAACATCTGTGCTTGAGACCACATGTATCATTTTTCATAAAAGTTCATAAATTTTTAACATGAAAGTCTATGGGCCTTTATCCAATGTCACAATACTTTCCCTAATGTTTTATATTAACATTTTTAAAGTTTCTAAAGTGAATCAGCCTAAGTATCTAGCAGCAGTATACCCTAAGAAGTCTTCATTGAAACAATGAACAATATTCTAGCTAAAATTACTGACTTGCACACCTCCACATTTTCCCAAGTCTCGCCATACACTATGACTATCAAAAGGGATTCATCTAGCTCTTCTTGGTAATTCCAACTCTTCTCCCTTTCATTCACACTCATTTCTTCTGAAATTCCATTAGTTTTTGTTTTTCTTCGTAAAAATGTATATGAATAACACAATCTCTCTCTCTCTCTCTCTCTCTCTCTCTCTCTCTCTCTCTCTGTGTGTGTGTGTGTGTGTGTGTGTGTGTGTGTGTGTGTGTGAGAGAGAGAAGAGAGAGAGAGAGCACAAGAACACACACAATAGTATCCAGGCACATTCCTATGGGGTAGATTCTTACTCTCAAAATCAACAGACCAGGAAAAAGAAAAAAGCCTCCGTAGAAAGTTGCTAGGTCTTTGCGGAAATTCCCCCAACTCCAGGCCCTCGTAGATTCCCCACCCCCTAGGGCGGCAACATGGACTTCTGAAGCGAGCGAGCCAACAGGCGCGCGCACTCCCTCGCTCGCAGACACACTAACACGCTCGCGAGCGTACACACATACACACACATACACACGCACGCGCCTCCCCACCCCCACCCCCGCCACCCCTGCTGTCACCCGCCACAGCTACAAAACAGTTATAGCCGTTGTTAAAAAATGTCCAGGCACAATGTTTCAGAAGAGGGACACATTCCAGGGAAAGTAGGAACGCCACACCCTCTATTGCAACAGCCCGGGCCAACAACCCACCTCCCCCAAATCCTCTCCCCAGCGACGGGAAACCTTCCTGCCAACTAGGCACCCTGAGAAAGCAGCACGAGGGAAAAGAGTAAGCTGGGACACCACTCGGGGGCACCAAGTAGCGGGACTGAACTTGAAGCTGGGCCACCTCCCAGGGCCCTCGGGTGAACCTTCCTGGCCTGGCCAAGCTCAAGTGCGGACTTCCAGCTTTTACATGCGTTTCCTCCTCCTTCTTCCAACTCGGCCGCCCCTACACACCTTTCAGTCTCCCGCCACCGCTCACTCCTCTCCCCACGCGGCCGGAGCCTGGCAACCTCGGGCAGCCCCGCCACCGAAACAACTGCACGAGTTTCCCCTAACCGGGTCAAAGTCTTCCATACACACCCAAGTCCCTTTCCGGCTGCAACCACGTTCTCTCCAAGCAGTCCCGCACCGCTGCCGCACTCACCGTGAGCCCCACTCCGCTACTACGCGCTAGCAGAGCCACAAGCCCCGCCTGCGCGCTCCCGCTATGACCGAGCCAGGAGCGGAGAGGGAGAGGCAGCAGCCGCAGCCGCTGCGAAGAGCAATGGGAAGCCTTCCGACTCACTCCAGCAGGGTGAGGAAAGAAGGGGAGGGGCCGGGAGAGGGGGTGGGAAGCAAGGGTCGTGGCCAGGCGGGCGGGAAGGGAAGAGTAGAGCTTCCACCCATGCGTGCTAGGCCTTTGAGCTGGAGTCCAGCTAGAAAAGCTGCCATTATCCCATCTATGCGTCCCCATACCCACCCAGGAGCAAACCTTGCTTGGAACAGAATCAAACAGTTGTTGGAGCACCGGGTCTCCGGACTCACCACTCCATCTTTTCCTTTATTAATTCTCATTCCACGTTTTCCTCGCCCTCTTCGAGTTAGTGGAATGGAATTTCTCATCTACAGTGAGAATATATATTATTATATATTTATATAATATATATAATATTATATGATGTGTGGGGGGTGGGTGTGTGTGGGTGTGTGTGTAA
>JAJTUV010004508.1:0-18368 GCA_021653895.1 Mastomys natalensis
AGTGAGTGTTTATAGACAGAAAGGTCCTGAGGAGCCTGGAAACCAGGAGTGAAAGTGGACTAGTCATTTTAAAGTCCTTTGCTTACTAAGATCAAAGTACATAGAGCTTTTTTTTTTTTTTTTTTTTTTTTTAAATTAACCATGCTGGCTTGACTGCCTTGTTTGAAGAGTTGGCCAATACTTTTCATTTCAAATTTCTCTAGCCAGATAAACAACTCAGTTGAAATGTCATAGCTTTGAATTTCAACATTAGTGTTTCCATTTGACTTAGTTTATGGCAGCCTAGTGTTAGAGCCCAACTCAAATCAATATCCTCTTTTAAAATAGCTTAGTAACATGGATGCAACACTAGCCTTAGATTTTGTCGGTTTGCACAAGGTCATTGGAATAAAAATGAAGTCATTACAATGTTTTTTAAGATTTATTTTATTTTTAGGTATAGGTATTATATGTGTCTTCTGTGTGGTTATAAACACAACCATTTCTAATAAAACATCTGGCCACTTGCCTATACCAGTTATACACAAAGGTCAAGTATATAATACTGGGTTGTTAGCTGTAGTCAGGATGCTCCTAAATTAGATTTCCTGAATGTATTCATTATTTTTCGCTGAGATTTTTTTCCTTTGACCAATATTTCCTCTTTACCTTCCCAATCCTTTGACAATTACCATTTTACAATTCTTCTATAAACATATTGGTCTTAATTCTACAAACATGGTACAGCTTGTCCCCACCTCATTTTTCCTCACTATATCTTTTGTGTTCTTTAATGTCTTAAATTTACTATTTTTTCCTTTTGACTAAACCATATCCAAGACATATTTTGATTCCTCGGTAGAGTAAACAAATATTCTTTCAGTTATGATCAGCTATGGTTCTCTGAACTTTAACCTAACAGATATTCCCAGTTGTATATGGAAACACTGTGGTCAGATATATTTAAAAATAGTTTGTGGAGCTGGAGAAATAGTTTAGTGGTTGAGAGTACTTGCGCTCTTTTGGAGGACCTGACTTCAGTTCCCAGAATCCATATCAGACAGCTCACAGTCTCCTGTAACTAGTTTCAGGAGACCCATACCCCTCTTCTGGCCTCTAAAGACACTTGCACTCATGTGCGTACACACATGCATGTGCACACACAAGACACATATACACACACATAAGTAAAAATTAAAAATCTTAAAAGAAGCTTGCAATGTGTTCTTTGTTTTAAAATGTATTCAGTTCAACTTACTACAGTTTCATATATAATAAGGAAGACTTGTCTTCTTTTCCTAAATCTGGACATGATCATTCACATGTACAGAATTCATGCTTCCTTTATATTTTTATATTTATCTCCAAATATCAGTTTGGAATTGTTATATTGAAGTTGATTGATTAAAAGGAGTGACTGAAAGATGCTGGTGGGGAAAAAAAAAGCAATTTTTAGGCATTTGGAATGTAGAAACATTAAAAATAAAGGAAAAGAAGACAAGAGAGTCCAGGATTTAGAAATATCTACCTAAAAATAACTTTGCTAGCCTGCATTGGGGCATTCTGTGCCTCTGTGTTGAGGAGCTGTAGTTGTCACTGGAGTGTAACATTCCACAGACGGACACCAAACTTACCTGGCCCTAATATCCTTTCCTTTCCCTAAGTTTCTTTGGTCCTGTCCTCTCCATTTCCCTAGCAACTAATTTGTTTTAAATTGCCCAATCGATTTCTGATAACACAGATTACCACCTCTCTCTACCAATCAAACTCCTGGTAATCAGATTACTTCTCTACCTGTTTTGTTTTGCTTTTTTCCCCTCACATTTAAACCCTGTTTGAAATACATGAGACCTTGGAAAACACGTCTTGCCCAAAACTTCTGAGTGCCAAATTCTACTTCTGATCAACCCAAATTCTCTTTGGTTCTTAATCAGTCAGTGCCTCTTAAGAATACGAAGTCAGAAATGCCTTTATACACATGTTAGAGGAAAAGAAGAGAAACTTCTAAAATGCCTAAAGAAGAGCTACCATGAAGCAAACATGATTGCAGATGAGAAAGGAGCATATGTTGTGTGTCTTTAATACAGTCCAGAAAGGAACTCATTCAAATAGACATGATATTTCCAACAAAAGCAAAGCATTGAGACTTGAAAGGCATGGTCCACAAAGGCTGGGAAGAGCAGAAGTGACTACGGTGAGTGACTGTGATGGCTCCATAGAGGGGCAAAGGGTCCAAAGTTTTTTCTTTGAGTTTTCTTGAGAAGTATTAGAGAGCTCTTTGGTAAAGTTTTCTTCCTCATTTTTGTCTTATCGATTTATCTCCTTTGCAATGGTGGTATGTTCTTATTGTTGTTATGACTTGCTCAGCTTTTACACAGTCTTTAATGTCTTAAATTTACTTTTTTCTCCTTTTGACTAAACGATATTCAAGACATATTTTCTCCTTTTTCTGCCCAAACTAGTTCTTATACACCTTCCAGTCCAGCCCTCCATGTCTTATTTCAACAATAACATCGGCCACAAAAATGAGGTTAAAATGAAAGAAAATGTAATATGAAGAGAATTTTTTTATTCACAGATGTCCCTACCATGAACAATGAATGACTTGTGTCTCAGTCACCTCAGAACAGCATTTGGAGACCTGACTCCAATGCTTAACTTGTCATGAGCTCTTTTTTGGTCTCAAGATTCAGGGCATGTTCTGTGGAGGTAGGTTGATATCTTACTCTAACTAGAGAGATTTTCTTTAAGTAGATGGATTGAGAGTCTTTTCAAAAAGTGACTTACTTCAATTTTTTTAATTACATTTATACATTTGTATGTGCCAGAGCCTGTATGTGGAGGCCAGAGGATAATTTGCAGGCGTCTGCATGCTCCTTCTGCCATTTGAGTTCCAGGGATTGAATATAGGTCATCAGGTCTGAGGACAAGTGCCTTTAATCCATCATGTAAGTTAGTGGTTGTCACTCTTGTTAATGCCATAACTCTTTAATGCAGTTCCTCATGTTGTGATGACCCCAACCACAAAATTATTTCACTGCTACTCCATAACTGTAATTTTGCTACTTTATGAATCATAATGTAAATGTCTATGTTTTCCAATGGTCTTAGGCAACTCCTTTGAAAGGGTCCTTCATCCCCCAAGGATTGAATACTGCTGCCATAACTAGACTAAGAGTCAAGATGACTCTAGGAAGTTTGAGCGAATGTTTACGATTTTTGAGAAAGCAACAATCACATTTTTATAGCAATCTGTTCCCTGATTGTAGAAATACAGATACCTAATCATAACACTTCATGAGGCTGAGGCCAGAAGATCATTTGAGACCTAAAATTCAAGGCCATCCCTGGCAACATAGCAAACAAGATCTTAGGAACAAAACAAGCAACAAAAATCAAAATTTTAAATGCCCTTTCATACCCACATAGATAACTTGATGGCCAGTATAAATAAAATGACAAGTTATTTTACAATTTCCATTTATTCATTATTTAATTTGGGTAATCAAGACAATTCATTAACAAATTAATTTTAAATATGTCTGTTGGGCATATTAGAGTAACCAAATATGATTATTAGATAATTATACTAGAAATAAACATCAATAATAATGATGAATACTTTCTTTTTTTTAAACAAGACAGCAATTAGGATGTTTAAGAAAACAAAACAACATAGAAATTTCAAACCTTAAAATAGACAATAAGAATCAGTAAAATTTAGAATCTTCATTGTATATTTAGTTAATAAAATAGGCACAACATCATTTGAAAAGCATTTATCATCTAAGTAAATTTAAACATGTCATTGTAAGCCTGCTGGAAAAAAAAAATGTTAAGTTTGGTTTCTATGGAAACCTGTGCTTTGATAACTGATGGATTCAAATGATTCATTTCCAGTCTCACAGGGACCATTTTATGGGTAAAAGATGATAGAACCAAAGGAGAAGATTGCAAATGACTAAGATATGTCCCCTCAAATATGACTCTTTTCAGATATTGTAGGTATGAGAGATTAAGATAGAGATTGCAAGTTCATTTCTGTTCTTATTCAATAGATGGGTGCTGAGTACCTGATGGCTGTCAAGTTCTGTCCAAGGGGCATTAGGAGCTAGCAGTAACAGAGAGTCTAAATTAAAATATTCAGGCATAAGTTAACTAGCAAAGCCATTGCATTTTGACCCGTGTGCTTCAGTCTTCTGCTTTAAAAACAATTGTACTGATATTCATGAATATCTTAACAAATGCATTTTTGATGCTGCTTGTTGAAAAATATCTTATCCTTTTCTGAAGGAATATTTTTTAAAAGTTGTTAACCTTTACTCAGACAGTGTGGAAACTCATAGTTTGTTTCTGTTTTTGCTCTTTGTTCTATTTCATTGATTCCCAGGAAGACTGCATTAACACTTGCACTGTGACAGATAACCAGCACATTCACTAAGCAGTGGCATTTTGAAAAGTGATCTTATGGTTGACCTACTTAATTACGAATCAGCATGAAACATGCATATGTAAAACAGAGCTAGATGCTATCATAGGGATGTGGTATGAGAAGGATAAAATATAGAAGGTGCCATTCACTAGTTGGGCATAGTAAACAAACTTTTTATAAGTTCTCAAGTACAACTTTTTAATTAGTGAGAAAATAGTCTACTGTAGTCAACTAACATATTTAAAGTGATAATGAAATGCCTTCATCAATACAGCATAGTAGGGTTTCTTTCTTTGCATTTTATACATATATCTTTATTTAATTCTTTTACATATTTAGTGCTCAATGAAAAGTTTTTGAAGAAGTTTTCTGTCACCCCAATCAATGACTAATTACTAATTAAGGTAACTACTGAAGAATACACCTGTATTTGGTAGCAAGTTTCTGTAATTACCAGCTTCGTGTACATTGATTGCTTTCTGTACTAAACTACCAAGTTCACTTTTTAAACTATGCTAGAATGTTTTTATCTACTGTTTTCCTCTCACATCTGGGTTCCATCATTGTACAACTCATGAGCTTTCAAGGACCTAGACAATGCCTGTAGAAGCATTGATTAGATAGCAGGAAGAATTTTGGCTAAAGGAACCTCTTACAATCTGTTTTGTGGATTGGTAGTTCATCCTGAATTAGAATGTGTAGGCTAATGTAATTATTGACAACTAGACATGGGCTAGCTTGAGTTCCAGGTTGAATACAACTCTACCTCTATTTCACTGAGATTATCTCAGTGCTGATTTTACACCATGGTCTAATTTCATAAAGTCTCTTGACCAAAAGCAATTTACTGGAGAAATGGTTTATTTAGCTTGTGATTCCAGATTATAGTCTGTCATTAATGGATGCCAAAGCAGCAACTTAACACATCTAGTCACATCCAAAATCAAGAGCAGAAATATGTGTGCACCTGGTACTCAGCTAGCTTTCCATACTCTTACCAAAACTGTAGAATGTTGATGCCCACTTTCAGTCTTGGTTTCCCAGCATCAATCAAGACAATCAAAACAATCTTTCACAACCATGTTCGTGGGCCATTCTAATCTGTACAGTTCCTCACTGAAAGTCTCTACATAGGTGATTCTAAGTGATGTCAAAATGATAGTTAAACTAACCATCACATGTTAATAAAATATATTCAGTGTTTCATTGCTTCTTATCAGAGTGCCACATGATTGCAGAAAAAGATTATAATAATACATATTATATGTTATATATATGTAGAGATATAGTAAATTATTATAAAGATTGAAGATACGAGGATTATGAACCAAAGACCCAGGCTCCACTCTATTGTGAAACTAAATAAAACAAACAAAACAATGTGCCCATCCCTTACCATTTTCTCTGGATATTCTTTTCTTGTCTGGACTCTATCCTTTATGCTGCCCATATCCAACATCAGTAGCAAAGCCTAGATTTGCTCTATAAGTGAGTGATTCTAAACACAAACTAAATGGCAGGTGGCCAGTTGCAGAAATGTGAAATGGGACTGATAAAACATAAAAGCATCCATCATTGGAAACAGGAGAGATTGGATATGAAAGATCTCAAGACACCTTCCCTGGTGTTTTGAAACAAAGTTATTTCCAAGAAGACAAAAGACATGCAGAAGGTTGACATTGTAATGTGTATTTTGATAATCTTTATAAAAATAATTTGTAGTTAATAGTAAGTTGAAAAATCTTTCCCTCTTCACATTTCCTTCATGAAGTGAATGTAGGAGATTAATTATGCAATTGTAATACTAAAGAAATTCTGGCTCCATCGACGATCATCCTACAGAAAAGAGGAATTAATTAACACATAAATGACTGAAAGTTATAGAAAGAAACTTGGTTTAATTTAGTTGTCACTGTAAAAAATCAAAGAACACAGCTTACAATACATATTTAACATGGCACACTTCACTAGACTGATAGATTGCTCTAAAATTATATTTTTATGTAATCACAAAGATAGCTCTTTTTCTAATTCAAGAGATTAAGGGAACCACAGTACCTAAGTCATCAGGTGGAGAATGGGATTGTGTGAGGCTCAAAAGAGTTTGACAAAGAACAATCAAGAGAGGTGGGAAAAATAAGGAAAAAAGATTTGAGAACCTGCAGCTCATGAGGGAAAAGATACACTCTAAAGGCCGAGTTGGGGGAATTTTAAGTTCCCCTGCACATTTTGGAAGACTAGAGACAGGATGGTGACAGAGATTGTGGAGGAAGACTGTAGTAGACCCTTAGGTGGGAAGGGAGTGAGGAATAGATGGAGGTATCCTAATGACAGGCTCAGGAGAAACTGGTCTCTGGAACAGACAAGTCCTAGCGTGATGTCTGTGCTACATAGCCAAACCTGAAAGTTGTACACTTGCTTGTTTTCATTCACTCACCATCTTCAGATAAGTGGTTTTAATTTTTATTAAGGATTGTGTTACTGCTCTAATTATGAAAGTATATACAATGTGAAGGGAGACAGTTTTTTCTTAAAGCCACATGGTTGTTCCCTAATCCATCCAAGGATAACAGTAAAGTCAGGACACTTTCTAGTGTTGTAACATTAAAACTGCAATAAGGGAACAGATTCTCTATCTTTCAATGCCATTTCATTGGAAGGGAGGCAGAGGAGACTTCCAGCAAGCCAACAGGAATAGTAACTAATGAAAATTTGTGTATGAACAGAACTTGAGTAAGACTTTGCTTAACAGCTGCAGTGGAAACCATTTATTTAGTTGAGTTTATGAAACGTTCTATGTCTTACTCTCCTCAGCTATAAGGCAGGGCTGTTGATCAGGGTGATTATGAGGTACAGGAGAAGTTCCCAATGCAGAGTATGAGCTTAATATCTGAAGTCATTCTTGCAGTGGTATCTAAGGAGAGACTGAGGAACTCGAGTTTGGCAGATATTCAGTTCCTTGGAACATTGATGCCAAAAGAAATTTGTTATTTCCAGCATCCCTCAATGGGACGAGCAGCTCCCTCAATCTCTTTAAATTACAGTTCATTTTGTAACTGTTGCAGCTCTGAAGAGAAAAGCTTCCCTTACATAAATGTTACAGCTCTGTTGCAGGGGAAGATTTTTCCAGTGGAAGTGTTACAGCTCTGGTCCAGAAGAGAGGGGTTCCCCAGCTAAGGCCGTGCTCCTCTGAAAGTGTTACAGCCTTGCTCAGAGAGGTATCCTGGCAATAGGAGCCAAGGAATACCACACAGTCACAACGCACCACAATCCACACACAGGAGTTTTATTGGGAGGACAAAACCCAGGAGGATGGTGGCCTCAGCTCAGGCAAGAAGCATCAGGGGAGTAGGAAGCAGGGTTTCTATAGGATTTCTTGGGAAGCAGAGCTTTCTTCCAGGCTAAGGATGGTGGGATTTCAATTCCTAAACTCGGGCAGTCTCAGCGATAGGTGGGTTTTACTGCTCAGGGATTGGTGGTTTCTGTGTCAAGCTTTAGGGTTGACAGGATTATATTTCTTGGCCCTGGTTCGTTAAGGTAAGGGTGTTTTTTTTTCCCCTTTTATCCTTCACATTTACTCTTAATTTATTATTAAACTTTATTTTGAAATGAAAAAACAACTCCTTAAATACAGCATGACCCCGATGTGATAGACTGTGTGAACTAGAGAAGGTTACTTAAATTTTTTTTTCCCTCACTTGTAAAACCATGGTTCAAACTAGGTGGTTACTAAATTTCTTTCCTATATAGTAGGTATATTTATCTATCTATCTTTTCCCCTTAATTTTCACCATTTCCAAATGGAGAGAAATGTCACAGGCATCGAAGCAAACACACTCTTTTCCTCTTATTGATTCCCACTAAACGCAAGCTGATGGATTAAAATTTGTCAGCATAAATTCCATTTTTCTGTACATTTACGTGAGTTTCTCCTGCCTTTGGGCAATTACATTAGAGATTATTTTCACAACTGACTGAGTGGTAATAAAGTTACCACCAGCTCCTCAGGAAAATAATTTCCACCCCTATGATTTTCGGATATGTATCTATGAGGAAATGGCAAATGTGGTGTGTGGAAACTCAATAAGACAGATGATTTTTGTGGGATTCTTAATAAAAACTTCCAGAAAGCTCATGCCAGTAAGACACAAAATGATTTAGAAGGGAGAGAAATCCCAGGAAAGCCTAAAAGAAACATCTGCTAAAACCATGTCTTCTCTGGACAATTTACCCTATAAATACTTAGAGCTCTCAGAACTGATACATTTTACTGAAGTCAAATGTCAGGTAAATATAGCAACAAGGAGGTTCTAGGAAAAGGATAAAAAAAACAAACAAAAACAATGAACTGATTTAGTCAAGAAAAGTACAGGTGCAGCCGGCGGTGGTGGAGCACGCCTTTAATCCCAGCACTTGGGAGGCAGAGGCAGCAGATTTCTGAGTTCGAGGCCAGTCTGGTCTACAGAGTGAGTTCCAGACAGCCAGGGCTATACAGAGAAACCCTGTCTTGAAAACCAAAAAAAAAAAAAAAAAAAAAAAAAAAAAAAAAAAAAAAAAGCACAGGTGGGTTGGGGAGATGGCTCAGTGGGCTCAATGCTTCAAGTACAAGCAGGAGGAACTGAGTTCAGGTTTTCAGCACCCAAACAAATGAGGGAACTGGTGGGACATGCCTGGGATACCTATGCCGCAGGATGGAGACAGGAAGATCCAGGGACTCGCTGACCTAGCATCTTAGCCAAACAGATCTTCAGGTTCATTGTGAGACTCTTATTTTAGAAAAAAAAAGATAGTGGAGACTGATAGAAATGTATCAGATTGTCACCTGGATACATCTGACACCTGCTGTCAGTCTGTGGCTTCTTCATATGTACACGTAGTTGAACACATACACATACCTGTACATACATGAACACAGGTGCATACATCGGATTTATAGTTATAAACTGAAACGAGAAGGTGCTATGAATACAATTCCATGTTTAGGTTGACTGAGAAGCAATGTACATAGATAATGGTTTCAGATTCAAAAGTCTATCTTGATTCATGCCATGGTGAGCCCCTCTTGGACAGGAGAGAGAGAGATAGTAGAACTCTTTAGGATGGACAGACGTGATCTACCTCTGGGGTTTGAGGTGGGCAACGGGATGCATCTATGAGCAGCTCACAATTATACCAGACTTCCAGCAAGTTCTGCCCAATGATCAAAGCCACCGTACCCCTTAAACTTCTCCCCTCATGCTACTCACAGTCTCTGCTTATGAGTACACTGGGAGGTGACTGAGCAAACCAAGGAACCCTCTTACCTGTCACCTGATCTAGATTTAAAAATGAAAATTCCTAATCTTATGTAAACAAAACTGAAAGAGATGAGGAAAAAAATTTTTTTTTAACAAAACTATTGATCATTCCTTAGTGGAGATTTGGGATTTTTGCTTCGTGGATCCCCACTTTCTTTTTCTATCCTGCCTTCCCATTCCCAGAGCCATTTCTGTTGACTGATGGATGGACACAGGCTCTCATGTAGTCCAGGCTATAGACTCAGTCTCACTATGTAGCTGTAGGTGGCCATGAACACCTCATATTCCAGCAGGATGTTTGCATAAGAGCAAGTACATTATTGCTTAAGCCACCCTACTGGTTTGTGTTAATAACATATGTTGATACATTTTTTGAGAGTTAAAAACAAGTTTTTATATATCCATTTAAAAAGTTGTGTATAGGATCATTAGCAATGAAGTAAAGTCTATTTCTGAATATCCCAGCCGTGTCCTATCCCAGACATGGGAAGATGGAATCCCATTCATTTTTTATAACAAGAAAAACTTTGTTTTTGTTGGTGTGATAAACAAAACAAATAAAAATCATGAAGCCATTGCTGTCTATGCTATGACAGAAAAACAGAAGCAGGGAGAGGAAGGAGACATTTAACAGGGGAAGTTGTTACTCTAACACTTACCTTTAATAAACTGGATTAAAGAATCACAGAATTAGAAAAGTTGAGGACCACTGACTTTAAGCTACATTGCTTTTAATGTGTATGTTTAGGGAAGTTGTCTGGCCATACTGATTCAGTCCCAGTACTCTTGGAGCCAGGAATGATAAGCGTATTTTTGGACATAGTTTGCATTTTTAATAAAGACCATTAAGGATTGTGTGTGTGTGTGTGTGTGATGCTTTAATCTTGAGTCCGGCTTCCCACATGGCAGTGCTAAGATACAAAAGGCTGACTCACACTCGCTCCAATCTTAAAGAAACACATTGCTGGAAAGGAAACATCCTTCTTCGCTCTGGATGCTAGACTGGGTTGCTCAGAAAATTAACTTGTTTAAATGTCGCTTGACTTTATTTGAAGGAATTGCTGACTTTATACTTCGGTAAAATTACTTGTAGCTGTATTTCCTCCAGAAGGAATTGACATTCTCTTTCTCATTGTGCTTTATAATAAGCTTCATTTTTAAAATATGTTAGATATGTATAAAAGTTTCAAGTAAGTTTTCGTAGATTTTGAATCTAATCTTCCTATTATAAGCATCTTGTATCTGTTGGTACATTTATGAGAACCAATGAAGAATTCCTAATATAGTATAAGTTATTTTTTAAGATTTATTTTTATTTATATATATGTGTGTCAAATGTTAGGGGATACACATGTGGATACAGGTGCCTCTAGAGGCCAGAAGAGAGTGTCAGGTGTCAGGAACCAAACTTGGTTCCTCTGGAAGAGCAGCAAGTGATTTTAACCAGTGAGTCTATCACCCAGAGCTGTTTTTTTTCTCCAGCTTTTTATTTATTCTTCTCTCATACAATTCATCCTGACCAGATCTTCTCCCCCTTCCAGTCCCTCCCTGTTTCCATCCCAAAGCCTCTGTCCCCTAGATAAACTCCTTCCCCCTGATCCCCCCAGAAAAAAGCAAAACTCCCAGAGACATCAATCAAACATGACAAAACAAGTTACAATAAAATATTGTAAAGACCCTCACATCAAGGCTGGGTGAGGTAACCTGGTAGGAGGAAAAGGGTTCCAAAAGCAGGCCAAAGAGTCATAGACACCCCCAACTCCCACTGTTAGGAGTCTGTTTACAAAATTTTTCTCTTCCCCCCTTTTATTAAGTGTAGTTTCTCTTCTCATACAATATAATGTGAATATAGTTTTCCCTCCCTCTACTCCTCTCAGTTCTTCTCTGCCTCCTCTTCCATCCAGATCTACTCTCTGTCTGGCTCTTATAAGAAAAGAACAGGCTTCTAAGAAATAACAAAAAACATAGCAAATAACATATATTAAGGTAAAATAAAAACCATCGATATCAAACTTGGACAAGCCAACCCAAACAGAAAGATAAAAAAGCCCCAAAAGAAGGCACAAGAATCAGAGACCCATTCATTTACACATCCAGGAGTTCCTGCAAAAGAATGAAACTGAAAACTATTTAATATATATGCAGAAGATCTGGTACAGACCCCTCTAGGCCCTGGGCATGCTGATTAGTCTCTGTGTGATCCTATGAGATTTCTCAGTTGTTTTAGAGGGCCTTGTTCTCCTGGTGCCCTTCAACCTCTGGTTCCACCACTTCTGCCTCCTCTTCCAGGGGTTTCCTGAGCTCTGAGAGGAGGGATTTGATGAAGACACTGTGTTTACAGCCATGTGTTCCAGGATCTCTCTGGGTGTAATGCCTGGCTGTGGGTTTTGTATTTGTCCCCATCTGCTGTAGAAGGAAGCCTCTTTGATAATGCTAAATAAAGCTCTGATCTATAGAATAGCAAAGTGTCATTAAGAGTCTTTTATTATTATATTTTATTTTTAGACCTGTAATATTTAGTTTTACTCCGTTTCTGGGCTATATAGTCTCTGGTTTTTGATTACCAAGCAGTCTCAGATGGGGTTCCATCTCATGGAGTAAGTCTTAAATCAAATCAGACATTTGTCAGTTATTCTATGAAGTTTGGGCCACTATTCCCTAGCATGTTTTACAGGCAGTACAGATAGTATATCCAAGGTTTTGTGCTTGGGCTATTATTTAGTCTTCTCTTGTGGTAGCTTATAAGGTACCTTTAAATATCATTGACACTAAACATAAGGGTGAAGGTTCTGTGTAGGCATCAGCTCAACCAATCCATGTCCAATGAGTTGTGGGGGTGTTGTCTTCAGCAATGGGCCTTGCTATCAGTTTCTGGAGAAGCAACCTGTCTTGGCAGCAACGCCTGGGTTGTTTTGGGATTTCCATGGGACCCTTTTGTCCAACAACTCATTTGGATGAAACACACTTCTGGTATAAGAACTTTGTTTGATGATAATAGATGGCCAATTGGGGTTACATTCTCTTCATTATTTGAAGATTCATTAGGATCCCCCTCATATATTATCAGAAATTTGTATGGCACGCAAGGTTTCTGTGCAGCTGAGTAATTTTCCATTGTGAAAATTTACCACATTTTCTTTATCATTCTGTTGAGGAGCATCTAGGTTGTTTCCAATTCTGACTATTATGAATAGAGCAGCAATGAATATAGATCAGCAAGTGTCCCTGTAAGAGGATGAAGCATCTTTTCAATATATGCCCAAGACTGGTATACTAGAAATCCACACTGGAAAAGATAGCATATTCAATACATGTTGCTGGTCAAACTGCATGACTACATGTAGAAGAATGCAAGTAGATTCATACCTATCACCCTGCACAAGACTCAATCTGAATGGATCAAAAACCTCAACAGATAGCCAGGTACACTGAACCTGACAGAAGAGAAAATGGGGATACCCTTTAATTGATCTGCACAGAAGACTTCCTTAGCCTTTACTTAACGTATTTTACCTGCTGTAGCATTCCATCAGGATGTTCCACTATTTTTGACCCATATGCCTCTTCATTAATCTCAAGGCTATGGCGTTTATGGCAGGAATTCACACCTCTTCTTTAAAAGGGTATTGAAAGTTAGAGAACTGTTGTCCTAGTCTTTCTCTTCCTGGGATAGCCACCTTGACCAAGAAGCAAATCTGTATCTCACTGTGTGATTAATATACTTTACAATAGACTTTGTATTTGTATGTGCATAAAATTTCTACTTAGATTTATTTAGTTAAAATTTATAGCCTGATTTCTCCAGAACCACTTGTCGAGAAGACGACTATCCAGTGCTCCTGAAGTGCTCCATGTATGACAAAACTGAGTTAACTCTAATTCTGTCTCTATTTCCCCGTTGCCTGGATTCTTCTGTTGAGCTATCTACTTATCTATCAAACAATGTCTCGATTATTTCAGTTGCATGATAAACTGTATGTTTGTACCAGAAATCCTTTACTGTTGCGTTTCTTTTTCCCACCATTGTGACTAATTCTTGTTCTTAGTTCCTCAGCAGACATTTAAGTCAATATTAGTCAATATTTATAACAATAGCTTATAGGGATTGTATTGTGATTTTGTTAAATTATCAGATTGAGTCTGGATCCAAGATAATGTGTGGGTAGCTCTCTATCTGCATATGTAGACTTTCATTATTCAATTGTGTGTGTGTGTGTGTGTGTGTGCATGTGCTGTGCATGTGTGTGCATGTGTGTGTGTATGCTTCATCTTTTAGTACATTGTAACAAATATTTTTTCTTTTGAAATTAAATTCTCATGAATAATACATAGGAACTGAATTGCTTTTTTTTTTTTTTTTTTTTTTTTTATTTTTTTTATGTAGCTTAAACTCGTATGCATTATTGACATGGCTAACACAGTTTGCCCCATGGAGGTTTATTTTTCCAAATAATTTGAAATATTCTATATAGACTATTAGGCCTTTTAAGAGTTAAAGAAACTGCTATTTCTCCCTTTCTTTTGTATATCTTGTATATAACTTTTGTCTTTTCTTCTTGTAGTCTTGTAAGAGCAAGTACTTGGCAATTTGAGTAGAAGTGGTAAGAGGAACAGGCTTACTACAATCTTAGAAGAATGCATCCAGATTTTACCACTAAATTTTATTTGAGTTGGAGACTTTGAAAATATTCTGTTTATGAATCCAAGGAAGTTCCTTCCTGATCTTAGTTTCTTGAGAGTCTTCATCACAAGAGTGTTATGAACTTTGTCAAATTCCATTGCTATACTTCTAGATAGGCTTTTATGGCTTTCTTGATTCATTCTATTAATTCGATACATTGCATAGATGGGTTCATAAATGCAGTGTGATTCCTCCAAACTTGTTAATGATGTGTTATCTGATTTTATATGATGCTAGATGAAGTTGTCTAAAAATTCATTGGGGGTTTTATTTGAGTTCAAAGTGGTCTATTGTTCTCTTCTAAAGTCTTTATCTAATATCGGTGTTAGGGTAACAACTCCCCCTGTTAAATCATCAAAATTCCTCCTTCCCCTCTACAGTTCTATTTTTCTGGCATAGAATGGACAGAAGTGGCTTCCTGAATTTTTTGCATAACTGACAGAGCATACCAGCAAAAGAATCTTGGCTTTGTGAGTTCTCATTTGTCTTATGCCACAAATTCAAATTTCCATTCACTTTGGATGAACTTGGTAGTTTTTCTTTGGAAGTGATTGGACTAATTCTGTAAATGACTTGAGTTTGGGAGCACACTGCTTCATTGCTTCATGCCTTGTCAGTTCTGATGATCTCTTGAGGCATCTAACAGTTTACTGTTTTCTTGGCTAAAGCATGCAAGGGAGTCTTTAGAATGTGACTCAGGAATTCAATCATCTTTTTATGACAAGTGGCTGTTGTGATGGTTTGAATATGCTTGGCCCAGGGAGTGGCACTATTAGGAGGTATGGCCTTGTTGGAGTAGGTGTGTCACTGTGAGCATAGGCATGGGCTATAATAGCTAGCTGGAAGCTATCTTCTGCTAACTGCTTTAGGAACAAGAGTGGAACTCTCAGCTCCTCTAGCCCCATGTCTGCCTGGATGCTGCCATGCTCCTGCCTTGATGATAATGGACTGAACCTCTGAACCTGTAAGCCAGCTCCAATTAAATGTCATCCTTAAAAGAGTTTCCTTGGTCTGTACTCTGTTCATAGCAGTAAAACCTTCACTAAGGTTTTTGTTTTGGTTTTGGTTTTTTAAGACAACCTTAATAACTAATGACTTTCCCTTTTGAAATTGCAACATCCTGTCTCCTGGCTTCTTTGCCTGTTGTTGGATTCAATGTGCTTTGCTAGTGAAGCTCTTCCTGATGCTCAGGCTCCATAGTTTCAGTTATCCAGTTCCACTCATGTGTTATGACTTCCTAAACCTGAATGTGAGCATTTTATGATAAAAGCCTCATTTGTGAATGTCCTCAGAAAGAGGCACAATCAATACTTGTTCACTCTTAGGTCAAGGGTAGAGAATTCTGATGCAATTCCTCAAGAGTCTACCAACTTACATGTTCCTACACCTGAAAACAATTTGTTATCAAGACAAACTTTCCTAAGGTTAGGCAATGAGACAGTGAATTTATCCAACTCTTCTGAGATCACAATCTGTACAGGTCCATGTATCTCACTGTAGATGTGGGTCTTGGAATATAGGCACTTATTTTCTTTCTGTTTTTTTCATTTAAAATTGAAGATCAAAAAAATGACTGGTTCAAGAGAAATCAGGACCAAAAATTACACACATTTTACAAAGATATCATGGGAGCTGCCAAAAGGGTATGGACATAATCAAACAATTTAATAAACATACGGGAAAACAGTCATTGGGGTTGAAATCTCTGTTGAATGTCAGCAGTATTTGATTTACAGTTATCTCTCTATCAGCTTAGCTGTGGTACACAACGATGACCCCTTCAGTAAATATCATTTCATTTACAGGAGTACAAGGATCACTCCTTCAGTCAGGGTAACAACAGTGACTTAAATTCATCCCCACACGTGTAAGATGCAGAACTGGATTGAAGATGACCTTTTTTTAAACATCAATCAACTTGCTGTTTGAACAGTCCTCAAGTGCTTTATATAAAGCGTTAACTACAAAGTGCTTTTGCTATAGATTTTTAATTTCCACCTGGGTAATTCCTACCCACAGAATTTCTCTTGGTGTATGTTATGTATTTAAAACTCCTTATTCTCCAAAGTAGCTGTGAGTCTAATGTTGGGGAGTCATTAGTAATGCATACCATTTTTCTAATAAATGTTTATGGTGACACGACATCAATTTCTGAGCTTCAGTCTATGCAGTTCTTATTGGAGGAAGTTTTATGTCTTTGAAAGACTACTTTGATACTCAGAAAATCATGGAAGAGTCTTGAAAAATCAGTTTTAGTAGTCAGAATAAGAACCCTTAACTTATATGATCTTAAAACTGAGTTTGTAACTTGTTCAAGAATTGGAGGGATATCTTTGGTTAGTGTGCTTTATACTGTAATCATCCCAGGATGGAAAATGAATAATATCAGGATGGCTCTAGAGTCTGTCTATTTTGTATAGGTTTCTTTAAGCAAAATGAATTCCAAAGTGTACATTATTTTTAGTTGGTCATTAGTTTTGAAAATTACATTTAAAAATGAATTGGAGAAAATGAATGTACTGTTTTCAGTCATTTTATAATTTTCTGCCATTAACTCTTTATAAACTACCATTTTACACACACACACACAAACTCACACACACACAAACACACACCACATACACACCAACACACTATACACAAATATACCACACATAAGCACACACCACACACATACACTCACAAAATTTATTTCTTTATTCGGATTGTGTCACAACGCATAGGTCATGAATGACTTTGAATCCAACAAAAGAAAAAAAATGATTGGATATAGATGCTTTAAATTTATTGTTTTTCAATCATAGTTCATATTTAATATCCTCTGATGCCATTTTAATAAGACTTGTTAACCCAATACTTTATAAAAGAAAAAAAATAACATGAATCTAAGAAATAAAGACATTTTCATCTCTGTTTGAATTTAATCACAGTATATACTAAGCAGGTTTACTTACAATTTTAGGACCTGAAATTTGTTTGATCTTTCATAAAACTCTCATAAGTGAATGATAAGGGGTGTTAGTTATAGACATGATCAGGATCACAGAAATGACCGTAATTTCATTCCATAAGAATAAGACTTAGAATTGAATTCAAGATGTTCTTTTAAAAAATAAAAACAAATGAACAAGAATGCCACCCCCAACACACACACTGTTCTGGATAAAGGGCACAGAAGAGTACATAATTTAACGTTGAATCTACGAATTATGTTTAGGTTGTAAAAGCTGAATAAATAGAGGAGGGGGACTGAAGAGATGGCTCAGTGGTTAAAAGCACTGGCTGTTCTTCCAGAGGTTCTGAGTTCAATTCCCAGCAACTACATGGTGGCCCACAACCATCTGTAATGGGAGCCAATGCCCTCTTCTGGTGTGTCTGAAGACAGCTACAGTGTACTCATATACATAAAATAAATAAATAAAATCTTTTTTTAAAAAAGCTGAATAAATGGGAAATTCAAGGCATGGTAAGTTTGGTTACATTGTTCTCTGGAAGGCGAATGAAACTTAAGCAGGCTGAGTACACAGTAGGAGAGTAGGTTAAGTAAGTTGTCTTAGATGATTTTCAGGGTATAGAAAAAGTTTATTCTGAAAACTGACTTTGCAAGACACTTCCATGATAGTCTGAGTATAAAAGTAGTCTTGCAAAGTCATAAAACTTCTTCCCACAAGGACTGTATAGGTTGTGTCTTGGAGGTCAATGCTATCTCACAATAAGTGCTCTGAAAATAAAAATCAAGAGATGTTTTCAGATAAAAAATGTATCATCACTCACATACTTCCAGGACTCTGGAGGAAGGCTCAGACTGTGGCTGCTGCTGGGGCCTTGAATATTTTCCAAATGTCTAATCTATTGAAGGTGTAGTTCTGGAAGGCTATTATTAGAAATCTGTGAAGTTATGAAGGAGTGGAGCTTTGTGAGGGGCCTTAAGGTCATTGGAGGCATACCCTTGAAGGGGATCATATACTCTGGGCCTCTT
>JAJTUV010004509.1:0-18874 GCA_021653895.1 Mastomys natalensis
GGAAGAGTTTTTGGAAGTCCCAAGGGGAATCACAGGGACTTAGTAGTCATAGATTATGGCGAAAGTCTTGAGAGTTGTTGTAGTTCATAGAATATTTCATATATGATTAAAAATTTCAAGGCATACATATCCTAATGAAATATAGATATAACTTTACAGCCGGGCGGTGGTGGCGCACGCCTTTAATCCCAGCACTTGGGAGGCAGAGGCAGGAGGATTTCTGAGTTCGAGGCCAGCCTGGTCTACAGAGTGTGTGCCAGGACAGCCAGGGCTATACAGAGAAACCCTGTCTCGAAAAACCAAAAAAGAAAAAAAAAAAAAAAAAAGATATAACTTTACATGTGTACAGATTTTTCATACTTTTTTTTTATTTTGTACACTGTGCATATTTCTCCTGTAACCTCCTGTCCTTATTTTCTCTTTATTCTACTAGATAATTTCACTGATGAAATATTATATATTTACAAAAATAGTTGTTTATAGCTATGAAACATATAAGAGCTGCTAATGAGAGTCTCATTTAATGTCTGTGATTTTGAGAATGTCTCAATATAGTAATCTCTAATTACATCCATTTTTCCAAAAGTAATGTAAATTTCTTATATATTTCTCATCAAATACATATATGTACACACATACACACACATAACCATACCTTAGTCATAAAACCATTTCTTGACACATCTATAGCTAGTGGTATAATTTAGTTATTGATGATCCTCCTGCAGTAATCAATGATAGATAAATATTTTTGAGGCACATTTACTTTTAGTTATTTTAGTGAGCTTTGCTGTAGTATAAAACTGGTTGTAAAGGCAAATATGAATTGCATATTTGTGAAAGAATTCTCTAAGACTAAAATAAAATATAGCTATTTTCAGAAATTTCCATTATCATCATCTTCTTCTTCACTATCACCATCAGCATCATCATTACACTCCACCATCTGTAAATCCACATGTTATCATATCCCTGAGTAGAGCAACAGACTTAGGCAAAAAATCTATTGAGAGATTTGTCCCTGTAGTTACATCCAGGGTATCAGTCTGGGGTTCACAGAAAGTTTAAGGGATGCATTTCCTCAGAGACGATTAGGACTTGGATCTAAACATCCTGCTGCCTGACCCATGTGACTTTTCAGTCCTTACTCTCCATTAGTGCTCCAGCTGGACTAGTTCCTTATCTAAAAAATACTCTGCTCATGAATATGCAAATTACTTCAGTCTATGGCAGTAAATACAGGAAAGTTCACACCCTGAAAACAACTTACGACCTGTGTTCTCTCCTCAGTCCCTGAACACACTGACTCTAACCATGGGATGGAGCTGGTTCTGTCTCTTCCTCCTGTCAGTAACTGCAGGTAAGGGGCTCACCAGTTCCAAATCTGAAGAAAAGATAGAGACTGAGGTGACAATGACATCAATTCTACCTTTTTATCCACAGGTGTCCACTCCCAGGTTCAGTTGCAGCAGTCTGGAGCTGAGGTGGTGAGGCCTGGGGCTTCAGTGAAGATGTCCTGCAAGGCTTCTGGCTATGAATTCAGCAGCTATTATATGAGCTGGGTGAAGCAGAATCATGGAAAGAGCTTTGAGTGGATTGGGACTATTGGTCCTTATGGTGGTACTGACTACCATGAAAAGTTTGAGGGCAAGGCCACATTGACTGTAGACAAATCCTCCAGCACAACCTACATGGAGCTCAGCAGCCTGACATCTGAGGACTCTGCAGTCTATTACTGTGCAAGGCACAGTGTGGCAACCACATCCTGAGCACGTCAGAAAACTTGGAGAAGGAACATCAAGCTGCCCTGCAGCTGAGAAGACTCAGAGAAGATTAGTTTGAAGACTTGCTGAGATGCAGTCATTTGGAACGTCCATTTTAGTGTTTGTTCCTTAGAGACCTATTGTACTTTTGTCAATTTGCAAAAGGACATCTATGAATTACATGATATTGATTTAGGATACTCCTAGAGTATCTGATACCTTGTCAATATCATCATCAGTG
The DNA here is from genome assembly GCA_021653895.1 of Mastomys natalensis. Lineage (NCBI taxonomy): Eukaryota > Metazoa > Chordata > Mammalia > Rodentia > Muridae > Mastomys > Mastomys natalensis. The sequence goes on from JAJTUV010004509.1 coordinate 2,005, forward strand.
ACCACCTCTATTGACATATTTCTTGTTTAATAAAACAACAAAAAAGGGAGACTGTGATTATGCATGATAAAAATATTGCTGGATTGTGAGAAGACTAGAACATTCTTTAGAATATCTGGGAATAAAATATAATATGAATTTGACCTGGAAAATCCCACCAACTTCTGAGCAGACAAAAAGCCCTTTTTCAGTCTTAAGTCTTAAGTGACTTTTAGATATTTTGCTAACTATGCTTGTGTGGTTTGGCAAAAGTTCCAGTCTCTTCAAGTATAAGAGATATTTATATCAGAGTGCATAGCTGCATCTCTCATGCAAGTGTAAAGTTGAACAGTCTTCTGAGGGTGTGGGACTGCATAAGGGTATCTTGGTTCTTGGCTGGGCAAGGATTTGGAACCCCGAGACTCCAAGGGAGAGACGGCAGGAGTTCGGCCACATCCCCAGAGCCCAGGGTCATGACAAGCAGTCTAATCTCCGTGGACCTATATTGTTCAGTCATCTAGGCCATTACAGCCCCTCCCAAAGTGCACAGGTAGAGGGTATGACTACAGGCCTCAGACTCAAGAGAGATTTACATACTAATGAAGACCAGAGGGCAGAGCCAATTAAACCTTCCCCAGAACAGTCAAATTCCCTGACCCCACAGGCTTTTTCAAACATTCGAGTCTATGAGGGCCATACCTAAACATAGCATAATGCAAAATACATTTAGTTCAACTTCCAAAGTCTCCATAATCTATTGCAGTCTCAACAATGTTAAAAGTCCAAAGTTCAAAGTCTTCTAAGACTCATCCAATCACTTACTGTAATTCCCAAAGCAAGATAGGAAACCAGCTTGACAAGCTGGATGGGAACTTTCCCCAAGATCACTAAATCCTTATTTCAATTTGAAATCCTTGAACTCAGAATTCAGGCTATTTCAGTCCCTGGTGCCTTTTTAATGCTCTAACAATATATTTTATATTTTCTTTTTCTCAGCTTGCTATGCTTGTTTAAAGTGCTCTTCCTTAGACTTAACCAGAGAACAATGTCTATGATGAATGTTTTTGAGACTTCTCTTTCCAGTGCAATTAATGAGTCTATTCTCCTTAGACTCAGGCAAACTCTTTCTTTTTCTTTTTTTTTTTTTTTTTGGTTTTTCGAGACAGGGTTTCTCTGTGTAGCCCGGGCTGTCCTGGAGCTCATTCTGTAGACCAGGCTGGCCTCGAACTCAGAAATCCGCCTGCCTCTGCCTCCCAAGTGCTGGGATTAAAGGCGTGCGCCACCACCGCCCGGCTAGAGGCAAACTCTTAACAAGGACAAAAATTAGCCACATTCTTCACCAAAATACCACAAAACAGTCTCTAGGCCACATACTGAAATTCTTCTCCAGTGAAAACTCTTGGGTCAGGTCAGCACAGTTCAAATCACTCACAGCAACAAAGTCTTCCATATTCCTTCTAGGTTAGCCCATTAAGCCCTAAAGCCTTCCATTGCTTTCCAAATCCAAAGTCCCCAAACCCACATTCCTTTAAACAAAAGCATGGTCACACTTATCACAGAAATACCTCAGTCCCTGATATGAACTTCTGTCTTATTTAGGGTTTTACTGCTTTGAACAGACACTATGATTAAAGTAAATTTTATGAAGGACAACATTTAGTTGGGGCTGGCTTACAGGTTTACAGGTTCAGTCCAATATCATACAGGTGGGAGAGCTGACAGCATCCAGGCAGGCATGGTTCAGACAGAGGCAAGAGTTGTAAATCTTCATCTGAAATCTACTAGCAGAATACAGGCTTCCCAGCAACTAGGATGACAGTCTTATAGGCAATGGCCATTGTGACACACCTTCTTCAACAGGGCCACACCTTCTAATTGTGCCACTCCCTAGGCTGAGCATATACAAACCATCTTGATATACTTTCCAGTATCATGAGAATGAAAGTCACACTCTAGCAGAGACAATTGCTAACAAATATTGAATATTTATTCCCATCCCAAAAACCTCCCAGTTGCTTCCTCCAAGACTAACAGAACATTCAGCCCTCCTACCTTGACTCTGCCTGACAGACAGGCTTTATCAGAAGTATGCACAATGGCTCCTTACACAAAGCCACTTAAGAGTAATTCCTAGGCCGGGCGGTGGTGGCGCACGCCTTTAATCCCAGCACTTGGGAGGCAGAGGCAGGCGGATTTCTGAGTTCGAGGCCAGCCTGGTCTACAGAGTGAGTTCCAGGATAGCCAGGACTACACAGAGAAACCCTGTCTCGAAAAAACCAAAAAAAAAAAAAAAAAAAAAAAAAAAAGAGTAATTCCTATATGATGGACAAAAGTACTATTAAATCACTTCTCACAAAACACATTTATCAACTCAATGTATGTATGTGTAACAGAGTTAGATTCTGAGGTTATATGTTGATATCTGGTCCCATATATGTGATCCCAGCCTCAATAAACAGTTCTACAGTCACTAGCCTTTAGAGACGATGGACCTATTCTGAAAGAGCATCAAGTCTCACAGCGTGTTGTTTATCTGGTACACATCTTTGTCCTATAGTATATTTGTGAACATGTTTGTCTCAGCATCTTCATGTGTTTCTTGTGCTTGGTTTTTGGTGCTGTTTTTCTGATTTTTTTTTCTTATTTTGTCTTATTTTGGTTTGTTTGCTTTTCTTTTTCTTATTTTGGTTTTTTTTTTTTTTAATGTTTTTAGGTGCTTTTTGTTTTCCTAATTAGATAAAGAAAGGGAGTTGATTTTCAGATTATCTGGAAGGAATTGAAGAAGAGAAATCAGTAATCATAATATATTGAAAGAAACATTTATTTTCAATAAAAAAATAGAAAAAAAATCTAAGAAAATTAATTAAAAATTCTGAAATTCTCTTTTTTTTTGGTATATATACCACATGTGTCTAAGTAATTGCCTGTACTTTAAGACTCCTGTCTCTGTTTAAATTGTTTAAAGGGTTTTCAGAGGCCAGGAATCAAAAGAATTAAGAATGTAAGAATGTACCATATATAAAATGCTTAATGCCAAGTTGTAATGAACTGTACAGTAAAATGTGTGGGTTTTAGCTGATTTGTTTTTATGTGTGTGTGTATCTGTGTATGTATGTGTGTGTGTATCTGTGTATGTATGTGCGTGTGTATCTGTGTTTGTATGTGTGTGTGTATCTGTGTATGTATGTGTGTGTGTATCTGTGTATGTATGTGTGTGTGTATCTGTGTATGTATGTGTGTGTGTATCTGTGTTTGTATGTGTGTGTGTATCTGTGTATGTATGTGTGTGTGTATCTGTGTATGTATATGTGTGTGTATCTGTGTATGTATGTGTGTGTGTATCTGTGTATGTATATGTGTGTGTATCTGTGTTTGTATGTGTGTGTGTATCTGTGTATGTATGTGTGTGTGTATCTGTGTATGTATGTGTGTGTGTATCTGTGTATGTATGTGTGTGTGTATCTGTGTATGTATGTGTGTGTATCTGTGTATGTATATGTGTGTGTATCTGTGTATGTATGTGTGTGTGTATCTGTGTATGTATATGTGTGTGTATCTGTGTATGTATGTGTGTGTGTGTATTTGTGTTTGTTATGTGTGTGTATCTGTGTATGTAATGTGTGTGTGTATCTGTGTATGTATATGTGTGTGTATCTGTGTATGTATGTGTGTGTGTATCTGTGTTTGTATATGTGTGTGTATCTGTGTATGTATGTGTGTGTGTATCTGTGTATGTATGTGTGTGTGTATCTGTGTATGTATGTGTGTGTGTATCTGTGTATGTATGTGTGTGTGTATATCTGTGTATGTATGTGTGTGTGTATCTGTGTTTGTATGTGTGTGTGTATCTGTGTATGTATGTGTGTGTGTATCTGTGTATGTATGTGTGTGTGTATCTGTGTTTGTATGTGTGTGTGTATCTGTGTATGTATGTGTGTGTTTGCATTCTTAGTAATGAATTTTCCATTACTAATCCTTAAATGCATAATTTCTTCTGGAAAAAAATTTCATATTGGAGTCATTTTCTGCTACAACCCTTTAATAGATATCTTCTGCACCTGAGATTCTCTCTTCTATCTCTTGTCTTCTGTTGGTGATGCTTGTATCTATGACTCCTGATTTTTTTTTCCTAGGTTTTATCTCTAGTGTAGTCTCCCTTTGTGATTTCTTTATTGTTTCTACTTCCATTTTTATGTCCTGGATGGTTTTGTTCAATTCCTTCACCTGTTTGGTTGTGTTCTCTTGTAATCTTTAAAAGATTTTTGTGTTTCCTCTTTAAGGACTTCTACCTGTTTACCTGTGTTCTCCTCAAATTCTTTGAGAGTGTTATTTATGTCCTTCTTAAAGTCTCTATCATCATCATTAGAAGTGATTTTAAATCTGAATCTTGCTTTCCTGGTGAGATGGGAAATTCAGGACTTTCTAGTGTGGGATAACTAGGTTCTGATGATGCCAAGTACCCTGGGTTGCTGATGCTTATGTTCTTGTGCTTGCCTTTCACCATCTGGGTCTCCTTAGTGCTACTTGCCCTGTCTCTGACTGGAGCCTGTCTTTCCTATTATCTTGGTTGTTTTAGAACTGTCTTAGAGCATCAAATAAAGCCGGGCAGTGGTGGCACACGCCTTTAATCCCAGCACTTGAGAGGCAGAGGCAGGTGGATTTCTGAGTTCGAGGGCAGCCTGGTTGACAGAGTGAGTTTCAGGACAGCCAGGGCTACACAGAGAAACCCTGTCTCAAAAAAACAAACAAACAAACAAAAAACCAACTGTGTTGGGAGGGTGTTACTACTGGGGTTAGAGCTGGGGCCCAAGATCTGCTCAGCTCTGTTGCAGACAGGAAGGAACCAGTGCTCTGGGCCAGGAGTGAATTCCTGGGTCCCAGTGGGTCCCAGTGGGTCCCAGTGGGTCCCAGTGGGTCCCAGTGGGTCCCAGTCACTCCCTGTTTGGGGCAGGTGTTGCTGTCTCCTTACTTAAGATACTGCCCAGGTTAAAGCTCCTGGAAGGCCTGCTCCCTCTGGGTTTTGTGAGATTGGGGCAGAGTTGCCACCTGGGATCTGCTCAGTGCTAGGGCCCAGACCAGAAGGCCTATGCATTTCTGATTTCCCACATTGTAGTAGATATTCCTGGTTGTCAACTTGACTCTATCTGGAATGAACTACAATTCCGTATTGGAGGGGTCATGTGTGTTCCAGGTCCTCAGGCCAGATGATACAAGTTTCTGACCTTGATCATAGCAGGGAGATCTTTAGGCATAGTGGCCCTGAAAAGCTTAGGCCCAGGCAAGTTTGTACAGGCCTTTAATCCCAGGATTCTGAGGCAAAGAGATCTCTGCATTCAAGGTCAGCCTCAGACAAAGCAAGTACCATGTCTAGGTGTGGTGGTACACACCTTTAATGTAGGCCACACCTTCTGCTAGAGACCTACATAAGGACATTGGAAGAAGGAAGACTCAGACTTCTTTGACTGCTTGCATCGACTTGCCAGCAAATCTTCTACAACTAGCCTCTTGGGACTGAGAAATGACTTGATTCTTGGACTTCCCATTCACAGCTGACCTTTGTTGGTTTATTTGAACTACAAACCGTAAGTCATCACAATAAATTTCCTCACTATTGAGTGACCTTCGATAAGTTCTGTGACTCTAGAGAATCCCGACTAAGAGATGCATTATTTTAACATTGTCTTCAGTAGCTTCCTTTCCTTTTCATTATCATAGAAACCCAGTCTACCACAAGAATTGTCCTTTTGTTGGTTGTATTGGTGTGGAGATAGGATTATGCTTGGTACAGGGAATAGTACTATCCAGAAATGTGGCCTTGTTGGAGGAGGTGTGTCATTGTGGATGTGGGACTTTGAGGAAATCTATAAATACTCAAGCTCTGCCCAGGGTGAGACACAGTAGACTCTCCTTGCTGCCTTTGAATTGGGGTGCAGAACCCTCAGCTCCTTCTCCAGCACCATGTCTGCCTGGATGCTACTATAATGATAATGAACTGAACCCTTGAAAGCATAACCAGCAGTAACTAAATATTTTCTGTTATAAAAGATTCCTTGGGCCGGGCAGTGGTGGCACACGCTTTTAATTCCAGCACTTGGGAGGCAGAGGCAGGCGGATTTCTGAGTTTGAGGCCAGCCTAGTCTACAGAGAGAGTTCCAGGACAGCCAGGGCTACGCAGAGAAACCCTGTCTCGAAAAAAAAGAAAAAGAGAGAGAGAGAGAGAGAGAGAGAGAGAGAGAGAGAGAGAGAGAGAGAGATAGCTTTATTTGATTTGTAGCTCCATTGGTCATGGTATCTCTTCACAGTAATGGAAACCCTAATTAAGATAGTTGGTTTTTCCTGACAGGGTTTCTTTGTGTAGCTCTGGCCATCCTAGAGCTAGCTGTGTAAACCAGATTGGCCTAGAACTCACAGTGATCTGCTTTTTGACTGCCAAGTGCTGGAATAAGCTGCTTGCATGTCTGTAGATGGAAAGCCAGGCACCATGTCCTTAGTTACATCCTCTCTCGGTCTTGTACTGTGCCTAGTGCAGTGGGAAGGAGAATAAGTTTTGAAGGAAGATTCTGGACTCCCATGAGTAGTTTATCTTTAACATTCAGAACAGGGTTTTGTATATTTGGAAAATGAAATGGTTTAAAACAAACCCAAAACATTCATAGGAACATAAAGTAAGCATCCGCAAAGTTTATGATTCACAAGTTCCTGAAGGCTGAGGTTGCTTCAAAGTCCAGAAAATGCTGTGCTCCAAAGATGGAATTTGGGTTGGGGCTGAATGTAACTAAGAAAATCTTTCTTCCCATGTAAGCAATTTTTCTGTGCTCTGATGATGATAGCAGCTGATCCATTCCACAATTTCATGTGTAAAATTGCTTAATGGATTTTTTTTACTGGATATTCTACTTATTTACATTTCAGATGTATGCCCTTTCCCCATTCTCACCACCCCCCATCTCCCTATTTTGTCCCCTCTTCTGCTGCTTCTGTGATGGTGTGCCCCCACCCATCCATCAACTCCTCTCCTTCCCGCCCTTGAATTCTCCCACACTGGGGAATCCCACCACCACAGGACCAAGGATCTCCTCTCCCACCAAGGCCTGACAAGGCCAGCCTCCACTGTATATACAGCTGGAGCCATGGGTCCATCCATGTGTGTTCCCAGGCTGGCAGTTTCGTCCCTGGGAACTCTAGTTGGTTGGTATTGTTGCTCACCTATGGGGCTGCAAACCCGTACAGCTCCCTCAGCCTTCTCTCTAACTCCTCCATTGGAAAACTCATGATCAGTTTAATGGTTAGCTGTGAGCATTCACCTCTGTATATGTCAGGCTCTGGTAGAACTGTAAGGAGACAGCTATATGAGGCTCCTGTCAGCATCTGCTTCCTAGCATTGACAACAGTGTCCTTGTTCACTGCACATGGGATGAATCCCCAGGAAGGGCATCTCCAGATGGTCCCTCCTCCAGTCTCTGTTCCACACTTTGTCTCTGTATTTGCTCCCTTGAGTATTTTGTTACTCCTAAGAGGGACCAAAACACTCATACTTTGGTCTTCCTTCTTCTTGTGCTATGTGTGGTCTATGAGTTGTATCTTAGGTATTGTGAGCTTTGGTGCTAATATCCACTAATGAGTGAGTGCATACCATGTGTGTTCTTTAGCAATTGGATCACTTCACTCAGGATGATACTTTCTAGTTCCATCCATTTGCCTAAGAATTTTATGAATTCATTGTTTTTAATAGCTGAGTTGTACTCTATTGTGTAAATATATCATATTTTCTGTATCCATTCCTCTGTTGAAAGGACATCTGGGTTCTTTCTAGTTTCTGGCTATTATAAATAACACTGCTATGAACATAGTGGAGCTTGTGTCCTTATGTGTTAGAGCTTGTTTTGGGAATATGCACAGGAGTGGCATAACTTTTTTTTTTTTTTTGGTTTTTCGAGACAGGGTTTCTCTGTGTAGCCCTGGCTGGCCTTGAACTCAGAAATCTGCCTGCCTCTGCCTCCCAAGTGCTGGGATTAAAGGCGTGCGCCACCACCGCCCCACAAAATCTTTTTATTTTTATATTTTTATTTATTTATTTATTTATATTGTTTGTTTGTTTATTTATTTTTTGTGGCATAACTTTTACCATTAAGGGGTGTTGAATTTTGTCAAATGCTTTCTTAGCATCCAGGAAGATGATCATGTGGTCTTTTTCTTTAAGATTTTTTATACAGTGGATTATGTTGATGGATTTTCATATATTGAACAAGCCCTGCATTCCTGAGAAAAAGCCTTTGTGATCCTGATGAATGATTGTTTTGATATGTTTTTGGACTCTGTTTGCAAGAATTTTATTGAGTATTTTTGCTTTGATATTCATAAGGGAGAATGGCCTGAAGTTTTCTTTCTTTGTTGTGTCTTTGTGTAGTTTAGGTGTGAGTGTAATTGTGGCTTCATAGAATGAATTGGGTAGTGTTCCTTCTGTTTCTATTTTGTGGATTAGTTTGAAGAGAATTGGAATTAGGTCCTCCTTGAAGGTCTGATAAAATTCTCCACTAAAACCATCTGGTCCTGGGCTTTATTTTGGTGGGGAGACTTTTAATGAATGCTGCTATTTCTTTAGGTGTTATGGATCTGTTGATCTGGTTTATTTGCTCTGATTTAACTTTGGTAACTGGTATCTGTCTAGAAAATTGTCCATTTCATCCAGATTTTCCAGTTTTGTTGAGTATAGGCTTTTGTAATAGGATCTGATGATTTTTTGAATTTCCTCAGTTTCTGTTGTTATGTCTCCCTTTTCAGATCTGATTTTATTAATTTGGATACTGTCTCTGTGCCCTCTGATTAGTCTGGCTATGGTTTTATCTATTTTGTTGATTTTCTCAAAGAACTAGCTCCTGGTTTTGTTGATTATTTGTATTGTTCTTTTGGTTTCTGCTTGGTCGATTTCAGGCCTGATTTTAATTATTTCCTGCCATCTACTTCTCTTGGGTGTATTTGCTTCTTTTTGTTCTAGATTTTTTCAGGTGTGTTGTCAGGTTGCAAGTGTATGCTCTCTCCAATGGTTTTTTTTTTTTTTTTTTTTTTTTTTTTTTTTTTTTTGGTAGGCACTTAGAACTATGAGTTTTCCTCTTGGCACTGCTTTTAATTGTGTCCCATAAGTTGTGGAATGATATACCTTCATTTTCATTAGATTCTAAAATGTCTTTAATTTCTTTCTTTATGTCTTCCTTGACCAAGTTATCATTGAGTAGAGCGTTATTCAGTTTCCATGTTTTTGTGGGCTTTCTGTTTTTTTGAAGACTAGCCTTAGTCCCTGGTAATCTGACAAGATGCATGGGATTTTTTCTCACTTCTTGTATCTGTGGAAGCCTGTTTTGTGACCAATTATATGGTTTTATATATTATATTATTTTGGAGAAGGTACCATGAGGTACTGAGAACAAGGTATATTCTTTTGTTTTAGGATGAAATGTTCTATAGATATCTGTTAAATCCATTTGGTTTATAACTTTTGTTGTTTCACTGTGTCTCTGTATAGTTTCTGTTTCCATGATCTGTCCATTGCTAAGAGTGGGTTGTTGAAGTCTCCCACTATTATTGTGTGAGGTGCAATGTGTGCTTTGAGCTTTAGTAAGGTTTCTTTTACGAAAGTGGGTGCACTTGCATTTGGAGCATAGATGTTCAGAATTGAGAGTTCATGTAGGTTGACTTTTCCTTTGAGTATGAAATGTCCTTCCTTTTTCTTTTTGATAGCTTTAAGTTGAAAGTCGATTTTATTCTATATTAGAATGGCTACTCCATTTTGTTTCTTGGGATCATTTGCTTGGAAAGTTGTTTTTCAGGCTTTTACTCTGAAGTAGTATCTGTCTTTGTCACTGAGGTGAGTTTCCTGTATGCAGCAAAATGCTCTGAATTGCTCTGAGTGCAGCAGATCCTCTGGAATGGGTCTGAATATGGTGTCTTCCCAGGAGCAGACCAGCTATGAGTCTGCCAAAACAGGAAGGACCAGGGTGAGGCGGTGGAAGGGTATTGGTATTTGGGAGGGTAGGGTTTTGTTGGGTGATGGGTTCCTAGTGTGCTGTCTGCTGGTCTTCCAGCTGCAGCTCTGGGAGTTTGGGTTATGGTGGCAAGTGGAGATTCTAACTAACTGCTCTGAGTGCAGTAGATCCTCTGGATAGGTTTGAATATGGTATCTACCTGAAAGCAGACCAGCTATGAGTCTGCCCAACAGGAAGGACCAGGGGGAGGGCCTAAAGTTTAAATCTTAACTTCACTCTACCAAGGTATTTCCTTGTCTAATTGGCATATTTCTCTTCTCTGTAAAAGCTGAACCCATGACAACAGACCGCAAGACCAAACCTCAACAGAGATCGATCTGCCTCTGCCTTCCAGTGCTGGGATTGAAGGCATGAGCATAGAAATTCACGGAAGCTGCTGTACCCTGCGGTAGAACATGTCTAACAGTAACACTACTCAGGAGACTCTGGAAATAATGAAAGAATCAGAAAAAAACCTGATGGAAGAATCTGTAAACAAAAATAAATTTATATCCAGAACTTCAAGTGAGGAAGAAGTAGAGAAGGAGGGTGACGAGAACAGTCTTCGTCAGAAGACACAGATACAGACATCCAGTCATGGCCATGCCAGAATAAGACCCAAGTCTAGTTCCAACCTCAAGTTGATGTGCAGTCTGGCAGTGTGTAAAAATTCCTCCACTCCATTTGTCGATGGGCCACTAGACACCCAGGATATAATTCAACTTCACATCAACTGCCCTTCTGACAAGGAGGAAGAAAAGTCCAAAAGAGATATCTCTGAAAAGGAAGATAAGGACAAAAGCAAAGAAAAGGTCCCGAGGAAGAAGCTATCTGGAGACTCCAGCCAAGAATATTCTGACTCCACTGGAATAGATCTACATAAATTTCTTGTAAGTAAACTTAAAAAGAAGCCAAAGGACAGAATGATACTGCTAAAGTTAGAGCAAGAGATTCTGGATTTCATCAATGACAACAATAACCAGTTCAAGAAGTTCCCTCAAATGACCTCATATCATCGGATGCTATTACACCGGGTAGCTGCCTATTTTGGGATGGCCCACAATGTTGATCAATCAGGGAAAGCTGTCATCATCCACAAAACCAGCAGCACAAGGATCCCTGAACAGAGGTTCTCAGAACATATAAAAGACGGGAAGAACACAGAATTTCAACAGAGATTCATTCTCAAGAGAGATGATGCCAGTATGGACCGTGATAAGCAGATGAGAGTTGCATTGCAGGATGGAAGGAGGAGCAAGTCAATAGAAGAGAGAGAGGAGGAATATCAAAGGGTCCGAGAGAGAGTATTTGCCCAAGGGAACAGCCAGAATAGACATCTAAATGACATCAAGGGAAACCAGGAAGGGGTGAGCTGCACCTCAAGCAGCCTACAAGGCAGCACAGACAGCAAACTCAAATTTCCGGAGTCATGGCCTTGGATTAGCAGTGACTCAGATGCCTCTGTCCGAAGTATGGGACCAGTTTTCAACAAAGCCAGAAGCTTCAGTGGAATCTCCATCCTCACCCGAGGTGACAGCATTGGCAGCAGTAAAGGTAGCAGTTTAGGTGAGCTCTCCAGGCCAGGCATGGCATTAGGTGCACCAGAAGTGTACAACCAGGTCACCTCACCCCAGTCTGTCTGGAGCCTTCTTCCTTGTACTGCCCAGCAGCAGGAACAGCAACAGCAACAGCCACAGCAACAGCAGGAGGTGTGGCAGTGGTGGCAGCAGCGGCAGCGGCGGCAGCAGCAGCAGCAGCAGCAGCAACTTTTCGCTCTCTTAACCACTCCTCAACAACAGACACCCTTGAATAATCCCATGATTTCACAGGCAGAAGACCTCAGCAACTGTTTTGGACAATGAGCCTTAGCCACCAAGGTTCTACTGAAGCAGCTGACCCATCCTCAGTTTTGTTCCAGGCCCCACTTATCTCCCAGCAACCTCAGCAAGATAGTTTCATCACGGCTTCTGAAAGACAGCCCTTTCCTACTTCCAACTACTCCACTTCTAGCCATGCTCTACCTACCCAGCAAGTCCTGCCATCCCAAGGCTACATGCAGTCCTCCCAACAGATCCAGGTTTCTTACTACCCTCCTGGACAGTATCCTAATTCCAACCAGCAATATCAACCTCTGTCTCACCTGGTTTCCGGTAGCCCCCAGCATGGTCAACAGCTTCCTCAAGCATTCCAGCAGCCTGACTTACAGCCTATGATGTCTAACCAGCAGCAGACAGCTTACCAAGGCACACTTGGGCTCCAGGAGCCTGAGAACCAGTACCTATTCTGCAACCAGAGCAGCAGTATGGGAGGCCAGATGCAAGGCCTGGTGGTTCAGTATACTCCACTGCTTTCTTACCAAGACCCAGTGGGCAGTGATTCACAAAATGTGATCCAGCTGCCTTTCCAGCAGCCCACGCTGGTCCCTACCAGCCAGTATGTGGAAGGAGGCCTTCTAGCAGGAGGTATGCCTCTATGCTACACACAACATGATCCAATCAGCATACCAGAACAGTATGAGCCTTTTGTGGGTCTTCTACAGCCTCCTGGCTCTGAGCAGTACCAGATGCCTCAGTCTCCCTCTACCTGCAGCCCACAACAGATGCCACAACAGTACTCAGGAGTGTTACCTTCAGAACCAGGTGTGGCGGTCATGCAACTGAATTTCCCTAACAGACCCTAGTACCTCCAGAATCCATCCATGGTCCAGTGGAGTCACTGAAAATACTATAGTGAGGACCAGCATGGTCAGAATCCTGGAGACTGGTAACCCCCAGACCAATGCACAAAAGGGTGGCAGCCCCTTCACATCTCCTACCTATGGAGAAGAGAGAGAAATGAAAGCAACACCAAGGTGGTCAGTGAGTTGGGAACTTGCCACATTGTAAAGTGACAGTGGATCTGTACAGCAATTGGGCTCTTAAAACTTGTAAAGTGACTGGGAACTTGTAATTGGATAAAAATAAAATTGTCTACAGAAATATTTTAAGACATGAGTGTCTTGTAAATTAGTGACAGTTACTTTGGTTTCACTGAGATGTTGATTGCATTCATACTCAAGCAGCAGAGGACTTAGTGTAATGTCAGAAGTAATGTGGAGTAATCTAGTCATTGTCATGTTTTCTATGTCATGTCATGGAATCCTCGTAGGATAAAAATTACTGCATGTATTGAAGTGAGAGCTGAATGTAGCCTGCTGAGAAGGATTGAAGGTATGGGATGCATCCATTTGTATCTAAGAAACAGTCCCTTGTGTGTTCTTCTGAGCTAATAGAACCTAATTGTAGACTCATACCTGCCAGGAGCCTCCTAGCCCCGAGAGGGTAGTGGTGAGGACACAGAGTAGGACTCTTGTGATGGCTTTAAAGTCTGAGGATCTTGGGGCTTTCTGGCTCTCTAATTGTACTGGAATGCTGATGATAACTTCTAAAAAGTCCTAAAAATTTCTTGCTCTTTCTGAGGGTAAAAAGCTGCTGGCTTAGGTGATTAACACTTGTAGCCTAAACAGGTGAGGATTATGTAACTTGGCCTTTGGTCTATCTCAGCAGTAACTGCCAGGCTCTAACTTTCAGCCTGCTAGTCAGAAGTTGCAGGAAGAAAAGGGGACACTTAGAGAAGTGGTTATTTTTTTTACTAAGTTATAAAACTTTCTTATGAATGCTATCTAAGGGGAAAAGCTGAAAGAGCCTAAGTGAGGAAAAGGAAAACTTCTAAGTGGGGAAAGGGAAAAATTCTCAATCTGCCTTTCATCCCTTTGTCCTTGGTACTTATACATCTTTTAGAATACATGATCACGTGTTAAAAAGGTCTTCAGAAGTTCACACAAAAAATCAAATCATAAATTGAAATAGAAGTTTACAAAGGAGAATTTTTACATGCATATTCATTAGGAGTAATTATCTGGCTGTATATCCATCACCTGTCATAGCTTCACAGGTTCATAGAAGGTTGAAAATCATAACTAAGTTATTAGTGAAGTTTTGTATAGGTAAACCCGGTCAATATTTTATCTTCTGTTCTAGCACCAATAATAAATCATTAGTTCCCTTTTTATGACTTTGGTTAATTGTTTTAAAACCTCTTGGAATGTGATCTGAGTAGGAGAAAGTCTGGTTACTATCTAAAAGTAATTGCTGGTGACACTTGGGAGACTGGCAGATTTCTCGTCAAAAGAACTCTGAAAAAGAAGTTAATAGCAGTCCCACTATAAAAGAGCTTAATAATCATTGATATAATTTTAGGAATTCTTATAGGATCACCATTAAGTCTTAATAAGTCATCTATTTGTCTATATAGCATCACTACAAGACAATACATCCTGACGGATCTGCAGAGATCTGCTCCAAAGGGGTGTTCTATTACTCAGTGATTGTTATATATGTTTAATAATATCAGAAAAAGCATATTAATAGCACGAATCTTTCCTTAAATGAATCCCTTAAAGGCTTGCTGGATAAGGAAGAACCTGTCACAGATTATATAATAATCCAAGCAGTCCGTCTCAGAATAATCACCTGCTAGTTATTAGCTCATCCTCTCATGGTTCCTGACACATGCCCACCTTTTCTAAGCATGCAACTGAAGTACTCTCATGGCTGCTAGTGTCAGATCATATATGTTCTTGAGACATAACATATTCACTTCCTTTGCTTTTGAGAGTGGTTGTATTTATACTTCATATATTCCTCTTGTCTGTGAAAGTGTACTAATGAAATTGTATTTCAAATAGGTCAAAACTACAAATAAGCTGGGCAGTGGTGGCGCACGCCTTTAATTCCAGCACTTGAGAGGCAGAGGCAGGTGGATTTCTGAGTTGGAGGCCAGCCTGGACTACAGAGTGAGTTCCAGGACAGCTAAGGCTACACAGAGAAACCCTGTCTTGAAAAACAAAACAAAACAAAACAAAAAAACCTACAGATAAATGAAAATTGAGATATCAGTAAAAGTCATTGCTCTTGGTGTGCCCAATCCTCAAACTTCCAGTGAAGTTCAGTGTGACCAAAGGCTCTTCAACCAATCCAAGGTATGAGGAACTAGGAAACACCTTTATCTTGTGTGGTTTCTTATGGTTTCTATTGCTGTGACAAAACACTATATCTAAAAAGCATGTTGGGAAGGAAAGGGTTTGTTTTAAAGGCATACACTTCCATACTGCTGTTCACTGGAGATAGTAAGTGTAGTGTTAGCTTTTCCTGGGAATAACTTGTGACTTAATGGTTGGAGGTTTAGAGACAGCATGTGAATAAGTTCCTCCAAGCAACAATACATTTTTGATACTTTTTATAATACTGGCATTGTTCCAAGTCTATTTATTTCAGTCCTTAAGTAAAAGTGGATCGGGACACACAACACATAAAGCTGGACTTTTGTTTTTTCCGGTTGTGGTTCATTTTTCTTATTCTATCTACATTTTCATTTTTATGCATATTTGTGTGTGTGTATCCACAGGTGTGTAGGTGTGTGTGTGTGTGTGTGTGTACATGTTAATGTTGAAAGTTGATGTTGGGAATTGTCTTACTCACTCTTCCTTCCAACTTATTCACTGAGGCAGATCTCTCAGTTCATCCCAGAACTCACTGAGAGTGTTAATCTTCCTACCCAGGCTGCTCTGAGATTTCCTGTCAACATCTTCAGAGAATGGGGTTACAGGCAAGCTTCCACCCCCACCTATCATTTTCATGGGTCCTAAGAATCCAAACTTGGGCCCTCATGCTTATGCAGAAAGTGCTTTAACACTGGGCCATCTCTGCAGCACCCTATTATCTCGAATAGATAATTGAGACAGGGCTGGGTAATTGATGCAACTGAGATTCAATCTTGATTTCTTTAACTTTAAAGCTTTATTCTTAACTGCTGTGCAATGTCAGCTCAGTTGAACAGGAGTCGGGATGAAATTTCCACTTAAGTAAATATTTCAATATGGTCATCTCTTCTGACCTTAAGCTTAAACATTTTAAATGTTTAAGATTTTCATTGAGGACCATATTATCTTGTGCTTTAATTAATAGTGACATTCTCAGGTAGTTGAGGGAACATTTGTCAGCATCATTGTCCAGCACCTACAGTCAGTTTTTTAATTTTAGTGACATTGTTAGTTGATTGTTTTGGAATTCTGTTTTTTGAATATTTCATACAATTGAGTATGACCATTTTCACTCTACCTCCTACCATACCCACCCCTGTGAGTCACCATCCTCTGTACCTGCTGTTGTGCCCACTCCCCCGTCTCCATGCATTTCCCCTAAAGGACTGCTCAAGGAGAAATTCAGACTTAGGTGATAGGCTGCCAAATGTAACTCGTTGTTCCTGATTTGTGGAGAGTATAAAAAGGAGCTCCACAGTTGAAAATACAGCATTTGGCCTTTACCAAATAACTCACATTTTCTTTCTCTCGCCTTCAGCCCTCCTCCGATCCAAAGAACCGGGTCAGCTGCGGGCGCAGCTGACAAGTGGAGGTTCCACCAAGATTGGAAAGATGAGGAAGGTTGCTGTCCGGCCGCCGTCTCTGGGGTGTGCACACTGAGGAACAGGAGAGGCATTGGAACTAAACCGAAAGGAAGTTTCGGGGGTGAGTACATTGCCGTGGGTTTGTCACACAGCAAGGAACTGCTGGCAAAGCAGTTGGCTAGTCTTTATCGCCACAGGAAACTACTGTGAAGGCTAGGGTTTTTGATGAATTATAAAGATTACAGAAATTTTCTCCTGGTTATATGTCAAGCGGCACCTTTAAATTAGAAGACTGGGAAAAGGTTAGGCAGATTTGTGCGCCGCGGCTGATCGTCATGGCCCTTAAGAAATCAGTTTGGGGCGTTGGAAATGGTTAGGGAAAGACAAATTGAGTTTTATTGATGAGAGAAGTGCACGCACACCTGGGG
>JAJTUV010004510.1:0-18481 GCA_021653895.1 Mastomys natalensis
TGCCAGTTGTTCTACCTGTACTTTGTGGACTGTACCTCTTATCACTCACCGGCCTTGCTTATCAATTGCTTATTCTCTGTCTCTTGCATTCTCTGTGTCTATATAAGAGCATTCATTAAACAGAGAATATCTATTACTCTTACTGGAGAAAAGTTTAGGTCTAGGTCCCCTACCAGGGACTGTTCTGATCCTTGAATTCTCCCACCCCCCAACAAAACTTTCCAATAAAGTTGCCTTCAATTGCAGTCTTCCCATGGCTGTCTACTCATAAAGTACCCTTCAAGAGCATGACCTAAAGGCTCAATGTTATCCCATTAGACCCACCTCTTAATGCTCCATTACTTCCTGGTAGTGTTATAGAGAGAGGAATACATTTTTAATACATGGGCCTCTGGGGAACACTAAGGACTTCTACATATGATTGGGAAGGTAGGGGCAAAATCTAGTCTGTAATGTCTTCTGTGACTCTAATGTCTTCTGATTTTTTTCCTACGAAGCCTCTTATTCGTTTAATTTTTTTAATTTTTGCAGTCTTTCTTTTTCTCAGAATCATCCAATTGCTTTAATTTATTTAACCCTAAGGCAATATGTGTTTTTTATGTAAGCTTATATGTTGATAAGCATTTTCTTGGGTAATAGTTCTCTTTATTTTAAAATTTATTCTTTTCTCATATATGACATCCTGGCTGCAGTTTTCCTTCCCTCCCTATTTTTCTCCCAGTCCCTTCCTCCATCACCACAGCCTTACTTATGGTTCTCGTTATATACTGAACTGTAAATGCTGCAATTGTTCTTGTTTTCAATGAATGTTCTTCCCTTACTACATATTCTCTTTAGGTTGATCATCAGTTTATAGATTCAAACACCATCTCATAGTGATGATTTTTCACATTTGCATCTATATCCAGAGTGATAATTGTGAAAATGTATATGTGTGTGATATAACATACATTCAGCTATCTGCTTGAAATCATGCTACTAATAGTAATACCAAACAGCATTGGACACTTTTCTCTGCTACATTTACTTCCTATTTACAATCCACTTAATAGTGCCAATACCATATTGTGTTTTATAACCAGAAACATTGGTTATACTGTTCCCTTGCTTTACTCCCTTAATATCTTCTTCAAAACTTAAGTTGATACACCAAAAAATCATTCCAATTATTTGTGAAAAAAAAAAAAAAGAAGTGGAATATGCCTCTGAACTCTATGTGATCATCCATGGTCATGTTACCTCTTGCTATCACAGCTTGGAAGCTTGTCTTCTTGCTTTTACTATTGCTTTCTCCTAACAGAATGAAGATGTGTGTGTGTGTGTGTGTGTGTGTGTGTGTGTGTGTGTGTGTGTGTGAGTAATGTAGCTTTCCTAATTAGGCTTATTCTGTTGTTTTCTGTCACACTTGAGAAAGACCCTGTATGAACAGACCCTCTCCCTTCTTATTTTGACATTCTCCTCCTTTGTACTCCCATTACATACTCTCCCCAAGTACACTTTTATTTCTTCACTTTCTCAAACAGAGAAAACCTCTTTAGTAGTTTCCAAGTCTTTGTACATGCTACTCCTTCAATCTAGAAAGCTATTCCATGATTTTTCTCGAGTCAAACTGATTAGGTCTCAGCATACAGAATTTTTTTTTCCCAAAGGTCTATTTTGTCCTAAGAAATAACTTACTCTATTCTCACCTTGTATAACTTTCTCTCTCATTGCCTTGATTATTCCCTTCATTAACATTTACAACTACAATACTTCTGTTAGTGTGTTTTATATCATTTAATGATAATATCCCTCCCTAGACCACAAGGTCCTCATTTGTCTTATTTACTGCTGATTCCTCGGGCCTTTGTCTTATTCCTTATATACAGCAAAACGTCAATAAATATGTTGAGCAGAATATTTAAACACCAGACATGACAGACTTCTTAGATTTTTGAAATCTAAGTAAACACAATCCATCAAGAGAAAAAATGGAAAAAAACATAATCTCTAATGCCAAATTCAGCCTTGAGCAGAAGAAATATTTCCCTCTTGACCCTTAAGGTAACTTAGCATTCCTCTGTTTAGTAGAAAGCCTTTCATATTTTTGGCCAAGGTCCTTAGCCTGAGGTATATATAAAGAATGAAAGTGTAACCTCATGCCACAGCGCTCCACACCCAAATCCTGCCCAGAGAGAGCTGGTCTCCCAGGAGCTCTGACACACCTAAGATCACAGGCACACAGGCTCACAGGCTTACAGGAGGGACAAGCTACAGTCAGAGACAGCAAGACCAGATAACGCTAGAGATACCCAGATAGCGATAGGCAAGCTCAAGAACATAAGGAACAGAAAACCAAGGCTACTTAGCATCATCAGAACTCATTTCTTCCACCATAGCAAGCCCCTGGATAATCCAACACACAAGAAAAGCAAGATTCTGATTTAAAATCAGAATTTAACATCTCATGATGATGACACAGGACTTGAAGAAGGACATAAATAACTCAAAGAAAATTAGGAGAACACAGGTAAACAGGTAGAAGCCCTTAAAGAAGAAACACACAAATTCCTTAAAGAAATACAGGAAAACACAACCAAATGGGTGAAGGAATTGAACAAAACCATCCAGGATCTAAAAATGGAAATAGAAACAATAAAGAAATCACAAAGGGAGACAACCCTGGAGATAGAAAACCTAGGAAAGAGATCAGAAGTCACAGATGTAAGTGTTACCAACAGAACAAGAAATAGAAGAGAGAATCTCAGGCACAGAGGATATCATAAAAAACATTGGCACAAAAGTCAAAGAAAATACAAAAAGCAAAAAGCTCCTAACTCAAAAAATTCAGAAAATCCAGGACACAATGAAAAGACCAAATCTGAGAATAATAGTATAGAAGAGAGTGAAAATTCTCAACTCAAAGGGCCAGCAAATATCTTCAGCAAAATCATAAAAAAAACTTCCCTAACCTAAAGAAAGAGATGCCCATAAACTTACAAGAAGCCTACAGAACACCAAACAGATGGGACCAGAAAAGAAATTTCTCCAGTCATATAATAATTAAAACACCAAATGCACAGAACAAAGAAAGAATGTTGAAAGTGGTAAAGGAAAAAGTTCAAGTAACATACAAAGGGAGACCCATTAAAATTACACCACATTAGACTTCTCAACAGAGACTATAAAAGCCAGAAGATCCTATGCAGATGTCAAACAGACCCTAAGAGAACAAAAATGCCAGCCTAGGCTACTAAACCCAGCAAAACTCTCAATTACCATAGAGGGAGAAACCAAGCTATTCCATGAAAAAAAAAAAAAAAACAAATTGAAACAGTATCTTTCCACCAACCCAGTCCTACAGAGGATAATAGAAGGAAAATTCCTATACAAGGAGGGAAACTACACCCATGAAAAAGCACGAAACGAATCTTAAAACAAACTCCAAAGAAGAGAACCACATAAGCATAATGCAACCTCTAACAATAAAAATAACAGGAAAAAACTGGATAATCTAGATGAAATGGATGGTTTTCTAGATAGATACTAGGGACCAAAGTTAAATCAGGATCAGATAAACCATATAAACAGTCCCATAACCCCTAAGGAAATAGAAGCAGTTATTAAAAGTCTCCCAAACAAAAAATTCCCAGGATTAGATGCTTTTAGTGCAGAATTCTATCAGACCTTCAAAGAAGACCTAATGCAAATACTTCTCAAACTATTTCATAAAATAATAACCAAAGGAACACTACCCAATACATTCTATGAAGCCACAGTTACACTGATACCTATGCCACACAAAGATGGAACAAAGAAAGAGAACTTCAGACCAATTTCCCTCATGAATATTGATGTAAAAATACTCAATGAAATTCTTGCAAACTGAATCCAAGAACACATCAAAACAATCATCCATCATGATCAAGTGGGCTTTATCCCAGGAATGCAGGGAGGGTTTAATATTTGGAAATCCATCAATGTAATCCACTATATAAACAAACTCAAAGAAAAAAACCCACATGATCATCTCATGGAATACTGAGAAAGCATTTGACAAAATTCAGCATCCCTTCATGGTAAAAAGTCTTGGAAAGATCAGGAATTCAAGGCCCATACCTAAACATAGTAAAAGCAATATACAGCAAACCAGTAGCCAACATCAAACTACATGAGAGTAAACTTGAAGCAATCCCACTAAAATCAAGGACAAGACAAGACTGTCCACTCTCCCCTATCTTTCAATATAGTACTTGATGTTCTAGCCAGAGCAATTAGGCAACAAAAGGAAATTAAAGGGAATACAAATAGGAACGGAGGAAGTGAAGATATCACTATTTGCAGATGATATGAAAGCATACATAAGTGACCCAAAAAAATCCACAGGAAACTCCTACAGCTGATAAACAACTTCAGCAAAGTGGCTGGATACAAAATTAACTCAAACAAATCAGTAGCCTTCCTCTACTCAAAGGATAAACTGGCTAAGAAAGAAATTCAGAAAACAACACCCTTTATAATAGTCACAAATAATATGAAATATCTTGGTGTGATGCTAACCAAGCAAGTTAAAGATCTGTATAACAAGAAGATCTGCTTCTTTCTTCAAGTCTCTGAAGAAAGAAATTGAAGAAGACCTCAGAACTTGGAAATATTTCCCAGCAGCAGAATTAACATAGTAAAAATGGCCATCTTTCCAAAGCAATCTACAGATTCAATGCAATCCCCATCAAAATGCCAACTCAATTCTTTACAGAGATAGAAAGAGCAATTCTCAAATTTATCTGTAATAACAAAAAAACCCAGTGTTGTGTTAGAATCGTGGCTCATTTACACACACCAAACCAATACAGTTCCACATGGGTTTATTGTGGGGGAAGGGGCAAAGGTGGCAATGAAGAAGAAAGGGGAACAGAGAGAGAGAGGGATCAAAGAGTCTGCCTTTTATTTGGATTATAATGTAGCTGCTTGCAGGTAAAGGTGGGAGGTGAGCCAAGTGGATTCTGGGAATGTATGGCGGTTGCCATGGCCACAGATATGTGGGTCCCTGTCGCCTAGGTGTGATGTCACTGGGTTCAGAGCAGATCCTGAAAGATTACCTCCCTTTTTCTTATTATAAAGAGAAGGAAAAAAATGGAAAGGGGAAACTGATGGTGAAAAGGGAATAGGGGTATTGTGTCTCTTAAACTGTTTCCTGCTGTCTAGGGGCATCATCAATTTTGAGGTGTAGCTGACTTTCATCATCAGGGTCCACTTGGTAAATGTTCCATCAAGTTCCTCTGTGTACAGCAGCTGATAATCCTGTACCAGGAACTGATTAATAGTTTGGTTAGAATTTTTTTGTATTTGTCATTGAAGGAATATAGAAACAAGAATAATAAGGCAGGAAGCGAATAACACCAGGAAGATGACTAGGAGAGGCGAATATCCAAAAGGGAGTATCTACTTCCACATAGGGTTTTTGACAATCCCAGAGCTGGAGGTCTCACATTCCCTGAAATTCTGTATGTTTGACTGTAGCTCCTGGATTTTATTTCTTACTATCCCAGATTGGTTGATATAGAAACAGCATTCTTCTTGGAAGAACAGGCAAAGACCATCTTCTTTAGCTCTCAGGACATCTAGACTCACTCGGTTCTGAAGCACCAGAGCTGCCAAAGAATTGGTCTGTTTCTGAATAGTAAGCATGGTTTCAGCCATTTTTTGAGAACTGCTGTCAAACTTGGAAGTGAACTCATGGAAGTCTTTATCCCTGCAATTCCAGTACCAGCACCTATGGCTATTCCCACAGCAACCAAGAGTGGCACAACCTGAACTGCCCTCTTATGTTGGGCAGCTATCATATCTACAACTGGTATTGGCAGGGGCTCATTTCCCTGGATTACTCCTAGCTCAGGGAAAAGGAGTACCAACGTGCAAACTCCTGACCAGCTGGTGGGTAGGTGATGATATACCTGAGTGCCACAAAGAATTGACGTGTTTTGGACTACAGGGCACTGTGGCAGAGATGATATATCAAGGGTTATGGTTCTATTGCAGTCTAGGGAGCTTAGCACTCCTACAGAATGTGTCCTGGAGGTCTTAAAACAGTTTTCCACACCCAAAAGAGGGAGTCATGGCAACATCAGAGTCAGGGCAGCTGACAAAAGGTGAGGTAAGGTTACTTGGCAGTATCACTAGAGAGGCTATAAGTGGCAATTTTGAGCTAGTTCCAGGGGATACACATAGCCAGTAATTTTTTAAATGACCAGGTCTGGTGACATTAAGGAGTTGGTATAACATGGTCAAGGTCTGAAGCAAAGGTGAAATGACAAGTTAGTGCCATTTATGAGGGATGATGTCAAGGAGGTAAGGACCTCAGAAGAGTGTTTGATTACTTCCCCTACTTTTCAGATACCTAGAGGTTGGACAATTGAGACATATTTTCTCTGGATGCGGATAGTATTTACTGTGGACCTGGGTTGAATTTTACAGTAGAGCTTACCAACAACTCCTGTCTTCCATCTGGAATCCCATGAGTCTTGTATGTAGAAAAAGAGTGTCTTGCAATGTTGGTAGAAGTGATTGGTCCATGATCCTAGCATATGTATCTGACAAGGCCAATTTGGGCAGCCCCCATATTCATCTGGCCATTTTTTTATAATGATCTTTTGTCTGGTCAAAGAGAAAGCAAGTTAATAGATGATAATATTTAGATGGGATAACATATACAGGGATGACAGCAATTTGGATTGGTTCCTGGTATCCGGGTATGGAGCAGTTTCCTGACCCTATTTGGAAAGACTGTTTATTATCTGTGGGGTTTCTTGAATCTCGAATCTCCAGATATAAGGGCTACCCTGGATGGAAACGAACAGCAGGGCGAGGACGAGAAACCTATATCTAATCCAGTGAGTTTGAGCTTGGCTGCTAGAGTGGAGTCTCATGTTCTGGGACTGGGAACAAAGTAGGTGGTCTCGACATCTCTGGAGCTTAATAGAGCACGGTCCTGGTAGAGTCCAGTAACTGGATGACAACAGGAGAATGATGTTTAGCAACAGAGGGGTTCTGGACATGCCAATCTCGGAGTCCACCTGAGAAGCTGGTAAAGGAAACAACATGTTAGTGTTAGTAGGTTGACTGGCTAGAAGAAGGAGCAGCAGAACTGCTGGTGAGCTTGGGTTTAGGTGAATGGGGGAGCAAAGAAAATAGAGACTTCCAACTTACCTGAAATATCCCTTCCCAATAAGAGGACAGGACATGTAGGCACTACCAAAAAAGGAATAAGTGAGAGGTACACCCCTAAAATACAACTAAGTGATGGGGTCTGGGGAAGGAATGGTAAGGTTGTCCTCCTAACCAGCCAGGAAAACACAGTGGGGAAGTGGGCCCCCAAAACTCTGTCAGGACCAAGTAGGTAGCCCCAGTGTCCAAGAGGAAGGAGATGGGCCTCCCATATACCCTGGTGGCTACCTGGGGTGTGGGACTGCGTAAGGGTATCCTGTTCTTGGCTGGGCATGGGTCTAGAACCCCGAGACTCCAAGGGAGAAACGGCAGGAGTTCGGCCACGCCCCCAGAACTCAGGGTCCTGAAAAGCAGTCCAGTCTCCATGGACCTACATTGTTCAGTCACGTAGGCCATTACAGCCCCTCCCAAAGTGCACAGGTAGAGGGCGTGACTACAGGCCTCAGGCCCTAGAGATTTACATACTAATGAAGGTCAGAGGGTGGAGCCAACTAAGCATTGCCCCCAGAACCTCCCCCTTTCTCCCTCCCTACTTAACCCAGGTCTGCCCTGAGTTTGGGGGGCTACATCCAGATCCATCTACCATCCGCCATGACAATAAACCCTTTTGGAACCAAGGACTTCCTCGTATCATTGGGGCCTGCCGGGCCCAGGAACCCCGAGACTCCAAGGAGAGAAACGGCAGGAGTTCGGCCACGCCCCCAGAACTCAGGGTCCTGAAAAGCAGTCCAGTCTCCATGGACCTACATTGTTCAGTCACGTAGGCCATTACAGCCCCTCCCAAAGTGCACAGGTAGAGGGCGTGACTACAGGCCTCAGGCCCTAGAGATTTACATCTCGGGGTCCCTTTTGGAACCAGGGACCTTCCTCCGGTATGTGAGACAGGCTGCCTGGAAGCCTCCAGGCAGCCTCCACCCCGCAGGTCACAGGCCGCTGCTGCCTGGGCCTGGGGCCTGCTGCCACGTGGGTCCGGGACTCCACTGCGGGCCTGCCGGATTTTTTCCTATACTGGGGGTCCCTGCTAGTGATGGCCGTGGTTGGGTCGAGGGAGCTTGGACCTCTTCACTTGTCCATAGCAAAGCCTAGGAGATCAGCTGGAGAGTTACCTGGGAGTGATACTCCTCTGTCCTGTGCGACATGAGGGCAATCGACAGCCTAATGTCCCTCTTCATGTCACCTAGGACAAGGCCCCCTTGGCTTGCAGGGGTAGGGCAAGCCCTTGCCCAGTGACCTTGTTGACCACATTTATAGCAGAGGCCTGGTGGTCTCTGAGCCTTAGAAGACCAGGAGTCCAGGGAAGTGGCTGGAGCTGGTCGGACAGCCTTTGCCAGCATGTGGTATTTTTGTTTTCGGGCTTTCTCATCTCTCATGGTACACCTTGAAGGCCAGCGCCAAAACTTCTGCATGTGGAGTTAGAGGACCCTTCTCAACCACCAAAGTTAAGCTTTTATGTTGGGGTAGCTCTGGGAAAAAAGTAGGTCATCATAAGTTGCTTACCTTCTGGATTTTCAGGGTCCAGATTAGTGTATTGCAATAAAGCTTTCGTGAGGTATTCTTTCCTGTTTGTCCTGGATGACCTCTTGGTGTAAAAGGAATTAGAGAATAATGAGCATCACTATATTCTCCTTCATATACATATATATGGATAAGTATATACACATAAATATATATAAGTATCTCTACACACACACACACACACACACACACACACACACACACATATATACTCATGTATTACTCAGCATTCTCTAGAGAAACAGAATATATATACTGAATACATAGGTGATTTATTAGATTGGCTTATATGCAATTGTCTGGCTAAACCAACAGTGGCTCTCTCCCTACTGGCAAACCTGAGAACCTGAGACAAGGTTGGAAACCACAGCAGTCCAAGTTTAGAGCTAAAAGCCTAGAGGAGTCATACAGAGACAGTGATATTCAGTCCATGTCAGAAGAAGCCAGGTCCCAATGTCCAATAAAGGATGGCAGAAACAGTTTAGATGTACTCACTAACAATGAGTGAAGGCAGGCAGGCAAAGCAGCCCTGATTTTCCCTCAGACTTCCTTTTATCAGGGCTAACTCAGGATGGTGCTGCTCATTCTTTTTTTTTTATTTTTTTTATTTTTATTAATCATTCCATTTGCTTACATTTCAAATGATATCCTACTTCCCAGTTACCCTCTCCACCAACCCCCCCATCTCATGATATACCACTTCCTGGTTACCCCACCACCACCATCCCATCCCACAGCTGCCCTCCCCTCTCCCTTTTGCCTGTATGAGGGTGCTCCTCCACCCACTCACACTTGCCTGCCCCACTGCTCCAGCATCCTCCTACTCATAGGCATCTAGCCTCCCTGGGACCAAGGCCATCCTCTGTTACATATGTATCTGGACACAAAGATCCATTTCAGTACACTTCTTGTTTGGTGGTCTAGTCTCTGGGAGAACTGGTGGTCAGGCCAGCCTGTGTTGTTCTTCCAATGGGTTTCAGTCCCCCTCTGCTCCTCTAGTCCTTCTGCCAGCTCTCCCACCAGGTTCCCTGAGTTCAGCCTTATGGTTGGCTCCAAGCATCCGCCTCTACCTTGGTCAGTTGCTGGTCGGACCTTCCCAGGAACGCCACATTTAGTTCCTCTCCAGAAGTGCCTCTTGACCACAGCAACAGTGTTGGGTTTAGTGTCTGCAGACATGATGGATGTATCCTCAGGTTGGCCTTTCCTTCAGTCTTTGTTCCATTTTTTGTGCCTGTTCTTTCTTTAAACAGAAACATTCCTTGGTTAAAAGAACTTTGAAATGAGTGAGTGGCTCCATTCCTCTACCAGGGGCTGTGCCTATCTACTGGAGGTAGTTTCCACAGGTTCTATCACCCCCTTTTCTGTGCATTACCACTGGAGGACAATTGAGAGAGGTACAAAGGACCAGGAAATCAAATAAAAATAGGTAGCTGGTGTGGAGCGCTGCTGCCGCACTTTAAAGATGGCGCTTGCCTTTCTCCTGCTTTAGAATAAACAAGCCCTTATTTGGTAGGAAAGCCACGCCTGCCTGTGGCCTGATCTTCCATCATGATGCTCTGGCCTATGATAGTACAGATCGTGGTATGGGCTCATGGGCCGTCCTACGAAGAGTATTTAAGCTGCACTCACCGGGCATTGGGGCATTCGGGGGCACACCCTTGATTCGGATGTAACCTGCGATTCCTGAGTAAACCTTTACTGGAAGTAACTGGTGTGCTACTTTCTTCCCTGCTGGACAGGGTGATCGGCACGGCACAAGTTGGGGAGGGGGATGAGGAATGGGGAATTGCCACTGGTGGGTCCCAGATACCAGAGAAAGGCAAGGCTCCCAAGACCCAATGGGATTGACTTTATTGGTGCTGCTCGTTCTATGGGTGAGTGTTCCCCCTGTCAGTTAATCCTCCTTGCAAATACCTGTACACACTTGATTACAGGCTTGTCTTTGCTTCTTTGATTCCATAGTCAATCACCTTGTCAATGTTAACCATCATAATGCAGCCCTTATTTTCAATTCTTAAAAAATTATTTAAAAACTCACAATACAGCCAGGAAGTTGAGGTATACACCTTAATCATAGAATCTGGGAGGCAGACACAGGCAGATATCTGAGTTCGAGGCCAACCTGGTATACAGAATGAGTCCCAGGACAGCTGGGACTACACAGAGAAACCCTGCCTCAAAAAAGAAAAACAAACATACAAAAATCTGAGAACACCAACTAAATATGATATATCATTTTATTATAAGCAAAGAATCTCAGAGCATTTGTGGCTTCTTTAAATTTATAGTACTAGCAGTTGCTAAGACTCAAGATCAGATACTAAGTCTGCTTCAGAGTTATTGAAGCACATGGATTACCTCTGAGCATTGTGAAATACAGTTAAGTTCTATCTGCCTTTGCCTTAAGGATTTCTACTGCTGTGATGAAACACCCTTACCAAAAATCAAGTTGGAGAGGAAAGGGTCTATTTGGCTCATATTTCCACATTACTGTTCATCACTGAAGCAACTCAGGACAGGTACTCAAACGGGGCAGGAATCTGGGGGCAGAGGTTGGTATAGAAGCCATAAAGGGTGCTGCTAACTGGCTTTCTCCCCTTGGCTTGCTCAGCTTTCTTTTTTTTATAGAACCCATGGTCACCTCTTTCAGGTATGGCACCACTCATCATGGAATGGGCCCCAACACATCAATCACTAATTAATTAAGAAAATGCCCTTTCTGGGCAGTAGTGTCACATGCCTTTAATCCCAGGAATTGGGAGGCACAGGCAGGTGGATATCTGTGAGTTCAAGGCTACCCTGATCTACAAAGAGAGAGTTCCAGGACGGCCTTTTTAGTATCACACTAACTTCCTCAATTGCTGAGAACCTTTGGACTGCAAATGCCCCAGAGTATATCTAGGAACTTGTCCATGAGAATGTAAGGATTCCTTTATTAAGCATTTCAATTGCCACTACGATCTCATCTTTGAATCAAGATCAATTTCATAAAAAATAGAGCCTCTCAACTCACAGTTTTATTCTTGAGGAGTTACCCATGATCGTATAGCTATTTAGCAACAGGGATAAAACACAAACTTGTTCATCCATCTTACACTGACTTAGCATCAGTTCCTTTTATGAAATATCCTCACTGATGAAGATAGTCAGATGAAGAATACTTAGCCCCTAACTCTTTACTCTGAGATGTTCTGAATAACAAATATGTTAGGTACCCTAAGACTGTTTTGCCACTACTAATGTTATTTAAACTGTATCAGAGTAAATTTTTTCTACTTTTGACCCCACTATCAAAATGGTCCTTAAGACATGAACTAAGCACTTCTAATGTTTTTTATAGTCAACTCCGTGATAAAAAGCAAGTTAAGAAAAGGAAGGTTTAGTTTTCTTCATGCTTTGAAGCTGTAATCTATGAATGGGAAAAGGAATTGCAGTGGGCACAATTTCAGGCTCTGGCAGCAAG
Source organism: Mastomys natalensis (assembly GCA_021653895.1). Lineage (NCBI taxonomy): Eukaryota > Metazoa > Chordata > Mammalia > Rodentia > Muridae > Mastomys > Mastomys natalensis. Next base: position 12,182 of record JAJTUV010004510.1, read on the forward strand.
AACATGAAAGTGTTTGCTTACATCTCCATGATCAGAAAGGAGAGAGCAGGAAATGCTGACTATTGATTGGTTTACTCCTTTGTATCTTTAAAAATAGATCAGTCCTTGGGATCTGCCGCTCTGTAGTTAATTAGCTTTGGAAATTCACTCCCATACACATGTAGAGATATGTCACCTCAGTTACTCTAAATCCAATCAAGTTGGTAATGAACCATCACATAATCCTCACATAACTGTATAGGGACATAGAACAGTTGCAAAAATTACCCTAGAGCCTTCTTTTGTTTTGCCTACATCTCATGTGCATATAAATTTGAAATGGAACTGTGCTGCCTGCCTAAGGTGGTCCTGATTTCATGTATTCAAGTAACCATGCCTCAGCCTCCTGAGTATCTGGGGCTACAGGCATGCACTATTTTGCCCAGGTGACACTTACACAGTCAATTAAAAATTGAGAACATTCACATTTTAAAAATATAGACATGTGGATTATTATTCTGGAAAAATAAACAGAAAACTGACCTTTAATAGACCTGTGTTCTCTTACAGAAATAATTCTCTGGAAGTAATGAGTTGTTGACTGCTTTATATAGGCTGGTAATAGCTAATTCAGTTAGTCCATAAGCAGCATCTTTTACTTATTGCTGCTGTCTACTTAATAGAGGAAGCATATCTCTTCTAAGCCAGACTAACTTCTGGGCTTACCAACTATATGAACCATGTCTAGCAGCAGGTGGCAGTACTAAGCTGCTCATCCTAGTAGGAAAGGTACTGTGCCTCACCAACAGTCTTCATTCAGAGACCATTCTTATTTTCCTCTGAAATACTCACCTCTGAAAATGCAACATTGCTATATTTTAGTAAATACATATTTTGACAAAATGAGTTATAACCAAAGATTTGGTGCTAGTAGCAATGTAAACAGGAATATGTAAGGTATGAATTAAAAAGTCTTGCCAAAAATCAGTCAGGTATTGTGGGAGGCAGAGAAAATTGGATCTCTGTGAGTGTGAGGCTAGCCTGGTCTACATAATGAGTTCCAGGACAGTCAGAGGTACATAGTGAAGACCTGTCTCTGGGGGAAAATGCCTAGAACATACGAGTGTGCCTTTGTGGCTTCAAACTAGGCAATGGTTTAGATCTGGCATCAAAAGCACAAAGAACAGTAAGACAAAACCAAGATAAATGGGACCTCATCCAAACTTAGATTGTTCTTGCTACAAAGGGCACCATCAAGAAAAGGAAGAGACAATCTGTAGAATTGGGGAAAAAAATTTCCAATCACATATACCATAAGAGATATTAGAAGATATTTAAATAATTCTTATAAATGAACCCATTAAGATTAAAATAGAGGTAGGTGATGTAGCTTAGTAGGTAAAGGCTTGCTTCCAAGCTTGATGGCTTGATTTTGATTACTGGAGCACATGGTGGAATGAAAGAACCAACTACCACAGATCACACTTTGACCTCCTCCACATGCTCACAGAGACATTCACACACACACACACAACACACATGCACACACACACAATGCATGCACTAAACCAATAAATACATGTTTAAAATAATTGAAAGAAAAATGGAACAATTTAAAAATAGTCAAAGGCTCTGGATACACATTTTCCTAAAGAAGAAAACAGAAGTCCAATAAGCAGAAAAAAAATATTCAGTCTCATTAATCATAATGGAAATGCAAAAAACCACAACGAGATACCACTCACTCCATATAGGTAGGATACCTAAAATTCCCAAACAGATATTAACAAATGTTGACAATTATGTGGACAAGTTGGAAGCTTTGCTAATAGGATTGCTGTGGTAAAGGGCACAAACGTAACCTCAAAATCTACATATATATATTCTACACACATAGCAAATAATAATGAGCTGTTAAAGCTTTCTTGACCAAAACCATTTTTTTCCTTAATATACTGTGGAGGTGGGTAGGAGACAGGAAAGAGAGAGAAAGAGAGGGAGAGAGAGAGAGAGAGAGAGAGAGACAGACAGACAGAGAGAGAGACAGACACAGAGAGAGAGACAGGGACAGAGACACACAGAGAGACAGAGTCGAGAGAGAGAATAAATGTAGAGGGACAAAAGATGGACAGGAAGAGGAAGGACTCAATATTTCATGGTGGCCAAATTAATCATGTACTGGAGAAAACAATGGTACAGCTCTCAGTAGGTTGCAGGTAAATGAAACCTAAAGTACCAAGATTCAGTCATCACACATAGTGGGGCAGTGGTGGCTAAACAAGGGAATTTGAAAAAAGGTGGGATGCCCAACAGAGGTAAGTTTGGATCAATCTCTGAATCAGGAGGTTGAATCACAAAGCTTGCCATGAGTTTGAGGACAGCCTGGACTACTTAGTACATTTAGAGCCAGCCTAAGATACATACTAAGACCTTATCTTAAAACAAAAATCAATCATGGGCCTAAAAAATCAGGGAAGCAACGTCCATTCTGGGCTCAGAACCCATAGAATAAACACTACCACAAAAGATACTGAATATTCAAAGTGAAGTAACTGGTTTCTTGGAAACCTTCATAGAATGTCTACTATATTCTTCAGGAGGCCAATGTAAACATTTCACAAGAATTCCTTCACAAGTGGGTTCTGTTTTGAGAAGGCTTTGTTGTTGTTGCTTTTGTTTTTTGTTTTTTGTTTTTTTTTTTTTTTGAGACAGGGTCTCACTGTGTTGGCCTTGATCTTGTATGCATCCACCTGCCTCAAGTTCAGGGGATTAAAGTCCTACTCCATGTTTAGGTTTTCTGTTCATTTTTATTTACAGCTTTATAGCCATTCATAAAAGAACACAAGAAGGGAGCGTGACAAGAGAAATGTGTCGGTATTTCAGTGTTCTACATTTTAAAATGGGAACCTTTGCAAACCAGGACAAAAGAAAAATGGTGTCTTGTGAAAATCAAATAAACAAAAGGGGTGGGGTGGGTGGGGATCCTTAATTGCTCAGGCTGGAAATGCTGATGTTATATGGACCTCTTCCCTCTCCAGATCTCATCCATATCTACAGAGTCATCACGGCTTGTTGGTTTATTTTTCTCACCTAATGTACCACACATCTGTTCTTCTGTTGTTGATCTTGTTATAGCTCTATTAGACCAGGTGCTCATCAATTCATGCTTGCAAAACAACAGGACTCACTAATATAGGGAAAATGAAAGTGTCAGTTTTAGAGTTAAATAACTGTAAATTTTTCTCTCAGAGAAAGAATTTGTGTTTGTTTTAGCCAAACACCTATCTAGGTGTTTTCCTTGCTCAAACATTACAGCATGGTTGGGCTAAGCTCAGAGTTGAACTGCTCTGCTTGGAAAATTAGCTGTAATGGCTTGGTTGGGGGATGTAATGGATTGGCTCAGTGAATCTGTAACATATGGAAAGATAGGGAGAGGTTGATGGGAGGATGAAAGAAAGTTGAGCAACACTGGGAAAGCCAAAGCCTTTGTGTAATGGCTAAGGAGTTTTAAAGGAAGCAAATCTCTCATATTTAAAGGTTTTAAAATACATTTTTTTCTTTGAGAATTTCACAGATGCATACACTGTATTTTGATCATAGCCACCCTCAGGGCGAGTGGACCCCAAGTCCATGCAGAGGGTGATTGGTTTGCTCTGCAAACTTACAAGCCAGTAGGAGAGCTTCAAGGATTCATACAAGTAACTATAACAGAAAGAAGAATATAATTAACTGTATATAGAAATCCAAATAAAATTCTTTTCATGTTGAGAAGAACAACAACTAGCTGTAAGATTCTGCCTGGAAGGCCAGATGTCTCCATCATTTTCAAGCAATGAGAGAAAGACCACATTGCTTATAAGCCAGGTGCATTTTTATAGCACTGGTTGCACCATTTAGGAGATACAGTTTGGGGAACATAGAAACCTTGCTAAGGAGAAATAGACTAGCTTAGCTTGATTACAGATCAACCCTCTTGCATATCTTTTCAACCTAGATCTCACCTTCTTACAAAGCTAGCTTAGGTACTCTCAAAGCTGTTTTCTTGAAATCAATAAACACTCTTGGAAAACCACAGATGAGGTATCCAGTAGTGTTTAGGTTTCTATTGATCCAGATTAGGCTTATGACACAAATATGGTCCACTCAAAACTGAGAAACTGATTCAAAGAAATATAGATAAATTCTTTCAAACAACATCATGGTCCTATAAAAAACTCCCCCAGCTCTAATAATGAAACTGGATTAAAAACTTAAGTGTTGTAATAGTGGGGCTGAAGATGCCTCTTGCTATAATAGTCCTTAAATAATTACCACTATGTAAGTAAAGCTTGAGTCAGCAAGAGAATATAAAATTCAATCTCGTGTCTATAAAGACATGTGTGGCTCACCTGTGGCTACAGAGTAATTTGGTTCTTGAATGGTAACAGCTACAATGACATTTGCCATTCAATTTAGAGTATCAGACAGGATAAAAACATTGGAATTCATTTGCTTGAGTCATAAATTATTGCCATGCCAATGAAAATAGGAAGTACATTCAAAGCCTTTTTAATGCCAGAGAGCTTTTCTCTCCATCCATTTTCCTTGATCTCAACCATTTTAAAAATAAAATGGAAGTGTGGATGACTTTAGGGGTGATATATGGTAAACATCAGCTGAACACCATATACAGATACATATGTTATTCATATTTGCTTTGGTGGAGGTGAGATGACATCTCACTATGCAGCTCTGGCTGTCCTGAAACTCACTCTGTAGACCAAAGCTGGCCTTGAATTCACAGAAATCTGCCTGCTTTCTGCCTCCCAAGTGCTAGATTAAATGTTGACATGACTAAGGTAATCATATTTTATCCCAGCTTTATTTTACACATGCCTAGACACTTCTCATTTCATCCCCAACAATCACATCTGCCTTGGTAACACTTTTGAGACTATCTGTGAAACTGACCATGGTCCAGCTGTAGTAACCAAAATAATTGATGTTTGTATAAGCTTAAACCTAAAACTAAACTAAAGGGAACTATAAATAAAAATAATTATCATATTATGCCTAAAAATCACTGTTGAGCTTTGCAAAAAAAGCAGATATTACTAGGCCACCCCAAATCCCTCATGAATGCAATCCCATCCCCCTCCCTTGGAGCACTGATGTAGTTGTGGTTTTTTTCTTTTAAGACTCTGAACTCTGGAGCTTGGTCACCAAGAGACTTTTCAGAGGCATTCGCCTGCCATCAGTCTAGCCATTAATTAAAGGACTCAACACTTTAATTGGCTTAATGATTGTTAAGAACTATCCCACGTGGGTCATTTCATTTGGTGGTCCCAATGATATCCCTAATACTTTGCTAGACTGAGCCTTGCTTCCAGCTTTCCTGACTAGTAGAGGTTTCAGGGGATGAACCCCCTGACAAACATTCCAGGGCTCCCCTGAGACTGAGGAGGTCATGCTGATTTGGGGAGTCCTCTTCTTGATTTGGGAAGAACCTTTCTGACAAGAATTCCTTCCCTAGCCCTGCCTTGCTTAATTGGAATGCCAATAGTAGAGGATCTGGTCTTCTGGATCTGCCTCTGGTGAGAGATTTGGCTTCAGTTTTGTTTGAATGAATGGTCTACCAACTATGTCAGTGATCGAATATGTGCTGGGCAAGTTTGGCCCAGGGAGTTGTTTATTCGATTTATTGATTTTTTTGCTGTTGGTATTTCAGATTGTCTCCACCCCTCAAAGGGAGTTTGGAGTGCCCTCACCCTGATTGACTGTCAGAGATTCTGCTTATTTCTCTGGATTCTGCCACTAGATAGTATCGTCTATATGTCATTGTTTGCTCTGGTTTGTCCTTTTTTCCCCTTCTCCCAGTTTCTCTAGATTTTACCACCAAGTAGAATACTCTGGAGACTGTTATTGAAGCTTTCTGTCTTTTTGTCAATAAAAGCAGCTTCTTTCCTTTACAAGATGCAAAATTTCCAGCCACACTAAATCACTCCTGGAACCACCCCAACTCTGGCATCAGTCTCATCTGCTCCCACAACATGGGGATTGTGGCAGGTCTTACTTGGGGTTGTCCTCTTTTCATTGCTGCTGCTACTGGGTTGATCATTTTAATTTTCTACTATGTTCAGTTATTTAAATTTTCTTCTAACAGAGGGACCATCAAACCTAAACTATAACTCCTTCAATGTAGACTTAGGAATTTCTCTAAGGGAAGACTGTGCACTTACTATGGAGATTGATTGTTTGTCATCTGAAGAGGGATGGCCTTACACTGATTCCCTGGATCCGGCTATTGCAAAGGCAGTTGCTCAATGTCATAGGACCCCAAGG
>JAJTUV010004511.1:0-19051 GCA_021653895.1 Mastomys natalensis
AAAGTATAAGTCACTAGTGTGGTTAGATATAAATAAGAACATTCTGCAATAAGAATTATTAAATTCATCAAAAATCACTTAGAGAGTAGCATGGTTGTTACAATAACAAGCACAGCTCCTATGTATGCACCTATATATACACCTATGCATACACCGATGCCAGCACAAGCCTGGGCCCTTCTGTATGTCATCACGGGAGACATCCCTGAAGCCATAGCCTTACCTGAGGAATTATTGGCAGGCAATGATTGTTGCGGGAGAGAAGAACATTTTCTTCAGTAGTGTAGGTGAAGATGAGTTTATCCTTGCTCCAGCAAATAGCCCTTTACCCATGCTTGTATAAGAAAGCCTAACTAAAGTCAGTGGAGCAAAACTAAGAAATGAAAGGAAGAGGAGGATTAGTTGGAAGAAGTAGTTCAGAGGAAAAGGGGGGAGGTAAGAGAGAGTACATGGGGATCGAACCACAATATATTGTATTTACATATGAAATTGTCAAATAAAATTGAGTAACCCCTCTACCACGCACACTTCCTTAGAGTGGTAGCAGACAATCTTTCCCAAAAACTTAGGAGTTAAAGGGAGAAAAGAGAAATCTAGACTAAAGTTTATTACTAGTCCAGCACCTACTCAGACAGACTGCAGCACTAAGGAAGGTTTAGAAGCCAAAAAAAAAAAAAAAAAAAAAAAAAAAAAAAAAAAATTAAAATAACTGCTATACTGATATTAAAAGTCATTTTCTGAAATGTCACTACAGAGCTAAAATATTCACCCAACTGAGAACATTTTCTTCAAGATGTGATTTAATATTAAATTTCCTTAACATTTCAAAATCCTGTAATTATAGGTCATTTATTGAGCTCCAGTCTTTTTTCACATTTGTGGACATCAGCTCAAATTATGCCTTTTCTTTGCTGGTAGTTATCAATGATATATTTTTTTAAAATATGGAAAAGCATGTGTATGGACTGGCAGGTACTTCTACTGAATATTGAAAGAGGCTAGTTAACATAGAGGCCTTAATGATACTGTCATGCTATGATGCCCTTTAACTGCCCTGAAGAACCCTGTTCAGGTTTCTACAGATTGGTGAGAGTATTTGACTCTAACAAAATAGTGTTGGCATATAGCACCTTGCTTCTCAAAGAAGGAAAGAAAATGTCTGATCTATAAGTAGGACTCAAACGGCCTCAACACCTTTTGAGAACTTATTAGCAATGCAGAATCTCAGGTACCACCTCAGCCCTGTAGAATCAGAATTTGTGGTTGTACATGGAGCACATTACAGTTTGATAAGCCTCATAAAACATGATAGAACAGAATCACTGATGGTAGGCAGGGAAAGATAAGGATGTATGGTTTTGATGGTACCCAAAGTCAGAGAGGTGTGTGCAATCCTCACTACCATTGAAGAGAGAGAGAAGCATGAGGAGGAGATACAGATGATGTGGTAGAGAGTTGAGGGAGTCAGTCAGAGAAGTTTAGACTCATCCCTGCTGGGTACAATCAGGGACAAATCAGTGTTCATGGAAGGTGTCTGATAAATTCCCCTTTGAGGGCAGGAAGGAGAGCAGAGGTCAGTGCTCCGCTCTGAGGCTCTGTATTCTCCCAGAGCTGAATCCTCGTCTCCCTGCCACTTTCTGAAGTCCTCTACATCCTTGCTGATAAAGACTATATGCAAAACTTTTCTCATTGACATGCCATCTTTAAGTTACAGGGAATTTTCATAAATAACAACGCCAAATGAGTACTTTGTGGGTACATGAGTATGTGAGGTGGATCAACTGTGGAGCAGGCAATTTAGTATTATCCTTGCATATCTGATAGGGAAAATGTCCCCGTAAAGAGGGTAAGATGTTCCCCGAATTATAGCAGGGATAATTCTAACCTTAAATATCAAATAAGAAGGCTCTATTGAAGTCCCCAAACATTAAATAATGTTACATGTCTTTATTAACTTTTCATTCCAAATAAATAAAGACACCCCAACCAGAGTTGATGACTCTAAATCCTCTGTTTTGTTCTTCCAGGTGGAAGTTACATAGAGGGATAGAGAAGCGGGGTTGACTGAGAGATGTGAGGTTACATGAAGCTCAGAAATGGAATACTTCCTGAAATAGACCCACACAGATTGTATTCCCACTTCTAGTCTAGCTGAGAATAGATTTATTTTGTTCCAATTTTGCAATAATCTGTATTATCTGAGCCTTTGCCCTCACTGTCCTCTTCCACAGCCCCTTTCAATATTTGTTTAGAATCACAGGGTTAGAGGACAACCTTCCCCCCGAATTTCAATAACCTTATCAAGGAACAAGATGCCCAGAAGAAATATGAAGTCCACCGTTTGTGTGAATGAAATAGCATGGAGTGTACCCAGCTATTTCTTTTAATAAAAAAACAAGTAAATTAGTTTTCCAGAGGAATACTAAAATTGGTTTCCTCCCTGCACAAAACCATGAAGATATTTATATATAATTTATCTCTCTAAGTTGTCATGTGGCAAAAGACTGCTCGCTGTGCAGCAGGCTTCTCTCGCTACTTAGAGAGAATTACGTGATTAAATAGAGACCTGAAAAGTTTTTGAACAAGCACTGAAGGAGAAAGGTTTCCTCTTCAAGCCTTAATGAAGTGAGCTCATTCCTCCTCCAACATCAACTTAGCCTTGTGTAGTTTGTTTTCTCGCGGGTTAATCACTGACCAGAGCCACAGTGCGGACCACCAGTTTCCAATAAACCATAAAAGGCCGATCAGCAGCCATTGTGCTTTTCTGTAGGGCTTAGCAGACAGCAGCTGAATAAACCTGTTCAAAGTCAGAACAGTCAAGCAGGAGCGCAGAGGCCCAACTGGTGCCTCTGGTGAATCCTGAAAAGCAAATTAATTTATTAGGACATAATTGATGGCATGTGCAAATACACTACCCAAAGACTCCCCTGTGCTAATTTTGGCATAATTAAATATGGGGCAGTTAATGAATGGTGTACCGGGAAAGCAACATTATGATAAATAGCCAATTATTACTTACTGTATTCCATACTTGTTATGTTAGATGCAAGCCAATGCCTCTACTTTTTGGACTTCAAAGAAATTCCAGAGGGAAAGAACAGACCTGTCTGTGATTCCTCTGAATTCCTCTTTATATGAAGACAGTTGCATGTAAAATATACTCAAATAGATACTTACACATGCAGAAAAGAAAAGACATGAAGTGTACTGATTATATTTTCATGTAAATACACACATCCTTTCTTCTTTGGAGAGTCTCACAACTCGAGAGTCTATTAAAAGTACTTGTATAAATGTGGTCTGTGCAGGGCCTCACCCTTAAGGGAAATCCACCTGCCAAGGGAAGGATGGTGTTGGGCTATGACAGGACAAACTGAAGCCACCTGCCAATGTGCTTGCTGATGGATGGGTGAGAACCCTTGATTCAGTTTCGCTTTGTTTTTCCCACATTGCATCAGAGACCCCCTAGCCCCCAAACGTGCAGGTCAGCATCTGAGATCCAGTAGCCTTTCTAGAATCACAATACTGTAACAACCTATATCTTTGCCTACTGACTTTGAAATGAGGGAAACAAAACAAAAAGGAGAAGGGAACTACATCCCCCAGTTAAAACACATAAGACATCAGCTTGAGAAATGGGGCGTTTGGAGTCATACCATCAGTATGCATTGGGAATGGCGAATGTCCAAAATGGCCATTTTTTTTTTCTCCAAAGGGCCTATGAAGTGACCTTTAAAGGTGGGAGAAATGATCTTTTTTGAACTTGTAAGAAAGGTGGCTTCTCCCATCAGAACATCAGTATCCACTAACCACTAACACTGGTTGGCAAAGGCCAGATGAATGCTTTCATTCCTTCTATTGATGACGGATTCTCTGAGTAGTCTGATTTGTGAAGGGATCCAGGTTCCTGTTTCTTGTCATAGTTATGTTTATCTTTCCAAACTGGGACCTCTTCTAGCATCTTAACCACCCTTCACCAATCATATCCTCGAAGGCCCAGGACATTGCAGATTACTTGTTCTTGGTTAGTTGGAGACACAGCAGAGGAGGCAGAGGAAACAAGAGGCTCACCTCATCTGCTCTGGCCGTTTTCATTCCCTAGCTGGCAAGAGTGTCATTTCTATTCTCTACATTCTTGGAGTCTCTGACAGTAAAAGCTGCCAGATAAGTGATCATCCTAGATACATGTGAGAGGCACGATGAACCATAGAAAGCAACCAACATTAGAGTGAGCCTAAGAAGCATTTTAGAAATTTGAGTACAGGACTTCATGTGTGTGCATTCTCTATATGTTTTCTTTCAAGTCTTGGTGGGTTTAGCAGTCAATTTGACATTTACTACCGCTTGGAGCAACAGGAAATGCTAGATGAACAAAGTTGATATTTTCAAGGTCTGAGGAATTGTGGCAGAGGCTTGACTGTGCCATTTGACCGTCTAAAGCCAGAGTGCTCATGAAAGATATCCCTCCAAGGACCTGAGCCATTACAAGGTCCCCTTCAATTATTGGAGGTCAGGCCTCTATCCCCGCCTTCGCAAGAATAGAATCGCCAAGGCCCTTCTATTCTTAGAGAAGGGAGGAGAGCTCAGGAGCAGCCCTACATATACACTAAAGGCCTAAAATCAGCCATAGGCCTAAAGTCAGCAATAGTCCGGACATATATGCATGCTAACACAAGTCTTGGGTCTCTGTGGAAAAACACTGAAACAGAAGGCTATAAGCTATTGTAAACAGGCAGCTTCTGTGGAAATTTACCAGCCCAAGTAGTCATAGGTCTTATGAATAGGCAGCCTCGGTGGACAGTACCAACTTAGATAAGGACAAGTGAATCATAGGCAGAGTCATAGTGACCTGTCTCCTGAACCTACACCCAGCTGATACCCTGTTCTGAAAGGTATCTGTACTCCCCCTGAACACCTATGCTCCGGTGCCATTCCCTTCCCCACATCCTGCCTTTTTGTGTTTATAACCCCTGTGTGAATAAGTAAATTATGATGTGATTTAAATAACTAAATAAATTTAAAAAAAACCTGATATTGGCAGAGAAAAAAAAAAAAAGAGGCTGGTAGAGATGCTACCTAGTGAGCCCACTTAAAACCAAGACTTAACAAAAATATAAAAGTGTGAACTGAATCACATAAGTTATTAAAATCAAAATAGATCTGAAGGAAGCAGTTTATGTATCAAAAAATACGAGATAACCAATAAAAGCCCCCCCCCCTTTTTTTAAAGCAAATCTGCCAGACATGGTAGCTCACGCCATTGATTTGGGAAGCTGAGGCAGGAGAATTATGCCAGATGGGGTTACATATTCTATAGTTTCTCAAAAAATAAAATAAAATAAAAATTATCAAAAAAAAAAAAAAAAGATATCCCTCCAAATAATTAGGACACTTTGGGAAAGGCAACACAGCATTTGACTCCAACTGGTAGAGTCAATTTACATTTTCCAAGTTACCAAAGTCAAAGAGCTTAAGGACACTTCAAAGGAAAAAACATAAGCACCAAATGATGGTCTCCTTCAAAAGACACCTGGTTCATGGGGACACTTCCCAATGGAGAACATAGACCTGCTAACTGAGGGAGAGAGACAGAAGGATCATGATGGGCAGATGAGATACTGGACTGAAAAAGAAATGCTTACGACTCACCTGGCTCTAACAAACTTGACAGACACACACTATAGTATGCAAGGGCGAAGAGCAAACACCATGAACCATTTGTCTGTGTCACGTTATTAGATATCTTTCTAAGGGCTCCTTTATTCTGAGGAGTCTTGCAAAGCAGATGCCTTAAACTCCGGTTTTGCACATACTTTGCTCTTTTTGAGCAGTTTATTTCTCTCACCTGCACACCCCATGGGGACTCACTGATTGCTTGAATTCTAACATTTGGAGTGGAACCCATTCATGAAACTTTCTGGCTGTGTGATTCAAACGAAGGCTTCTCTTGCCTCTTTTTGTTCTCACAAGAAAATCAATTCACTTGAAGAGCCTCTTAATCCCATTTTTGCAATCAACAATTGCCACTTGTATATCGCTCTAATAGATTAAGAAGTGGGATGACGCGGTTGTCTGGTCTAATTCAACCCTATTCAGGTAGTGCCAAGTGCGCAGCTCGACAGGAAGACTTTTGCTATCATAATTTCCTGTGGAGCTATGCACTGCCCCCACTGTGGAGCCTGAATTACTTTGAATTAGGCCCGACAACCACAGAGAGTCGAAATCCAGCAAGCAACAATAACCAACTCTTTGAGCATGACTTGCATGGGTTATTTTTTTCTTTGCATTAGCAAAGAAAGGAGGAATTTCAAAATGCACATCTATTTAAATGACAGCAACCTGCCATAAATCAAGGGTGAAACAAAAGAAGAAACAGTTGAAGTGAGAGAGAAGTTGGAGTGAAGGAAAAATTAATCAAAACAGTTTTCAAAAACTTCATAGTTTGAGCCTGTGAAAATGTTCAGGCCTACACTATCACCATGACAACCCGTAGCAAGCCCATGTCGGATAACCAGATCAGAAAGGGGCTGTTTTGTAAGGATGAAGCCCTCACATCCATCCGAAGTTCAAGTTTCAGTTCTGAATGCCTAATTTTTTTTTCTTTTGCAAAAGTAAGAATGTAGAGACAAAAGCTTTCTTTTGGCGCAGATGTAGGCAAATCTCTTTTTTTGTAGAATTTTAAAATCATCTTACCATGAAGTCCTTTCGAAAGCCCAGGCAGGCGGCACCTCAGGTAGACAGTGTTTGTATGCTAAAGCAACTGCTACAAAGGCTCAGACCCAAGTGAGAAATAAACAGCTCTCCATTAAACCACCAAGCAGATTCCTAGGCTCCCGAATATTGGAAGCACATGGCTAAAATGCAATCTTGCCGGAGACAACAGGTCAGCAAAAACGTTCTAGGTAAGGAAACCGAGCTCTGGCAGCTCTGCTCCCTGCAACTCCTCAATTACGACTGTCGTGGCCCCAAAATGAATTAAATCTAAATAAATCTAGGTTTCTCTTCTTAAGAGCCCCAATCCCTGTTACTACTCTTTTACCTTTCGGTGTTCGGAAACTACAGAGAACAAAGAGGGAGTCCCACTGATTCAAAACCAGCACAGTGGCCGGACAACAGCGCACAACTGTTCTCTCATGCATGACTGCGACGAGGATAAAAGCGGAGAAAGACTTCTGAGAAAAAGCAACCAACAAAGGAAACAGGAGTGCTGACAAAACTTTTTTTTTTCTCTTTCTATTGAGGCAAAAGAGAGGGGGAGAAAAGAGGACTGCTTTTAAAAAGATAGAAGGAGAAAGATTAACAAACAGAAGTAAGAGCCTTCACCCACCCCCCCTGTCTTACTTTTAGCCCAATCTGGTCGAGAAACAAAACCTAGAAGTGGATGAGAACCTAAGACACTTTTTCACAGTTAGAAAAGGAGGCTGGTGGCTATGAGCCCCCGTTTTGTATTATCAGTTCATTACTTGCTCAGATATCCAGGATGTGGGACAATGTCTCCTGACTGGAATTTTCCCCTGCACAGTTAGAACAGGATGCGTGTGAATTCACACATTCTTCCACAGAGGGAGACCCAGGGAAGGCAGGGGAGCTTTTGCATTGGAAATCACATTCACAAATTAAACATAATTGTTTAAAAAAGAATGACCCTGAGGTCAGCGCCACCAGCGTGGCATCACTGGACGGCTGGAGGGAGGGATTCAAAGCACAGGCAACTGCAAACTTTGATTCAGGGCTCCTCACAAAGACACTCAGATCAGTCATATTCTGCAGTGACTCCCCCAAGCCTGCTCTGCCAGCATTTTTACAGATCCCATTAGACACTAATGATTAGAGGGCTAAGGAATGCACCAGTTTTCCCAAGTTCTCAACCTACATCTTAAAGATGTTTATCACATCTTGAAATAGGAATTTGATTCACACTCTACTGCCATTAAATATCTTTAGATACATATCCAGCCCAGGAACTTGAGTATATCTGTTTAAGGAGCAGAATCTTATCTTTCAAAATACAATTCAACCACAAAAGAGCCAACAAGCATAATGCCTGCTCTTTAATTTAATTCCTGCCTTCAATGAATTACTTCCATACAACCTGAAAACTGCATAGAAGAGTTGATATATTTAAGCAGAAGCTTCTATTGCCTGGAGAAAAGCCCTTTTATGTATGTGACAGGACTTTAGAACAAATATTGTAGCAACATAAAATTACTTTTAGATGCCTAATATGATATTTTGTTGCATTTATTGTCTGATACACTCACAAAACCACCCTTCCACATCTATGAATAGCTTAGGTACATTGTGCAACATCTACTTAGCATGAGCTGTATGTATGTTAGGAAGACAGGTATTCGAATCCTTGTACAAATCCTCACAGTAACACAATTGCGTGCACACCCATAACTCCAGTTTAGCACACTCAATTCTGTTTAACTGTGAATTAGTACCTATCCTATTCTAGGGAGTGGAAGTCACAAAGGATAAAATAGTAATGCCAACACCAGCTCTGTCATTCTGAGCTTACTGTCCTGTTAAGTAAAGTAACATTGAACCAATGGTGGCACAAATCATTGTTTAGTTACAGCTGAAACATTGTTAACAAATGAAAATCAGGATGTGGTGGCTGCTGAGCAGAGCAAGACCCTTGTCCTGGTCTAGGGTGAAGAATACAAGGCAAGAAGGGGCACCTTCTTAAGCACCTAGGAGGAGAGAAGTGAAGACGTAAGGAGATGGGATGTTGGTGCAATGCAGGAGTCACAAGGGGAGCAATGAGGCTGGAGGTTCGTGATGGAGACTATGACTGATAGAAGACAAAGTGCACTACCGTAGGTCATGTAAGGCCGAGTCAAGTTTTCTTCTTGAATTCAAGGCAGTGATTTATCTCAGGCAGATGAGGAACACCATTGCTTGCCATCCGTTACTCTGCCTGCTACACGGAGAATGGAATGAAGCAAAGTAAGCAGGGCTGCAGGACACGTGTACAGGCTGCTTGTGTACAAGGAAAGTTTCCTGATGGTCAAAAGGGAGCTGTAATCTAACCTGAGCAAGATTCTTGCCAAGCCATAAGCCCAGGAGCTTGGGTGTGTCTCTTTTAAAGGAAGGCTCTTGGGGCTGGAGAGATGGCTCAGGGATTAAAAGCACTTGCTGCTCTTCCAGAGGACCTGATGTATTTGCAGCATTCACATGATGGCTTACAACTATCTATAACTCCAGTTCCATGGAATCGGATGCCCTCTTCTGATCTTTGTGGGCAGCAGACATGCATGTGGTGCATAGACATACCTGTAGGCAAACTACCCATAAGCATAAAATAAAAAAAATAAATCAATCTTTTAAAAGGGGAGGAATTTTTTTCTTCTAATCAATCCAATGCATGTGGAGACCCCAAGAAGAAGAGCAAAAGGTAGTTGATTCAGAAGACTGATGAAGTGGAGATGCTAATAATGAACCATTTCATTCTGTCCTAATCATCCATGAAAGTTACACTAATATGAAAGGCTGGAACACTGATAGAGATATTGGCACAATACCAACATATTGCCCTATTTCCCTTGTACAAGGCAGAAGAATCCCTGGAGGGATTCCATGTTCCCCAAGAAGCCAGTGTTTCTCTCTCAGACTTCTTGATGGAATACAGCATGACATACAAAACAAAAGCATATATGTGTTTGCTGGTGCTGTTGTTACAAAATACAGACGAAATGTCTTAAACATCTCTCAGTATGTCCACACATGTCTTTTCACTGTGCAAGCAAATCTGGTGATTTCTTCTTATGCCTGAGCTGACATGAGTTGACCTGAATTAGAGCTCACCCTAATGACCACACTTTAAAAACTTTTATTTATTTTTATGTGTATGGATATGTGTCTGTATGCATATCTGTGCACCATACGCATTCTTGGTGCCTACTCAGGCCAGAAGACATCAGACCCCCTGAAACTGGAGCTAGAGAAAGTTGTAAGATACCTTGTGGGTGCTAGGAATCGAACTCAGGTCTTCTGGAACAACAACAATTACTCTTAATCATCAAATCATCTCTCCAGGCTAACCCCACTTAACCAAGTTCTTAAAGATTATAGTTCCAAATACAGTCAAAACTCAAAGTATTGAGTCATTGAAATTGCAACACATGGTATTTGAGAGAGCACAAAAAAATAAGGATTGCTGCCTAAATAATTTCACCTGAATAGGATGAGGGCTCACTCTATTTATCTTCCAGATTTCAGAATATGCTGAAGTTAGAACAAGTTAAGCAATATAATAGTGCAGCAACCAGAAAAAGAGGGAAACTGTAGGATGTAAAACCACGGCAGGAAATTTAGTAAGGTAGAGCAGGCCGAAACCCTGAGACTCAGTGGGCACACACCAGAGGCTGTGGTGACTCCCAGCTCCCTGCCAGATTTCTGACTTGAATCACATGCCATGTTTCTCACAAAACAGAGTTCTCCATGCTAATGAGTACCTAAAGGCCTGGAGGGCTTAGCCAATAAGCTTCCCTTCCCAGACATTCCTCCTTGCAAAATGTATTGAATCTCAGGCCCACCCTGAGAAGGGGGGTATGGTTTTACGAATCCACTTTCTGCCATGACAATAAACTGTTTAGAGCCATGGACTATCTCTTTTCACCAAGATCCACTGTGGGGAGCCATGAAGAAGGCAGCATAATCTCCCATAGAAATCCTCTCTGCGCTCCCAGCCACTACTGGTCTGTGACTCCCAGCAGAGCCTCCCACACCTAAGACTGCACTTTCTCTCCCCCAGAGCCGTCCCTTGTGCTTCTCCACAGCCCAGCATCAGCCTGGCAGTGGCTTGGGATAAGCGCAAACACCCCACATTCTGCCTCCCCAAGAGGCCATGCCCTACAACCGTACAGGAAACTTTCTACAGGAAAACATC
Source organism: Mastomys natalensis (assembly GCA_021653895.1). Lineage (NCBI taxonomy): Eukaryota > Metazoa > Chordata > Mammalia > Rodentia > Muridae > Mastomys > Mastomys natalensis. Next base: position 10,898 of record JAJTUV010004511.1, read on the forward strand.
TATCTCCCTGAAGAATCCCAATGTTTTAAAAACATGAGAGTAGGCCTAGTTTGGTGGTTCATGCTTGTCATTCCAGTCTTTTGGAGGTTGAGGCAAGAGCATCAGGAAGTGAGCTGTTAATGGCTACACAGTGAAGTAGAGGCCCTTACCTACTTACATGAGACATTTCAGAAAACCAAATATGCTGGAAGTATTTAAAGGGTAATGTTCTGAAATAAAGTAAAAGTATATAATAAATAGTCCTTGATAAGGTCACTCTGTTTGGATCCTACTTCTCTGGTTCCATGGGAACAACTGTGAAAACTTGAATATGAGTAGAGCCTTAGATATTATTAAATCATTATTCATTTTTAGATGTGAAAATGATACGCTTATCAAAAAGAAAACTTTAATTTTCAGAGACTTGTTTTGAAGTATTTAAGTTAATATTTATTTTAAAATACAGCTATAAAGCAAGTTTTCAGAATATGAATGATTAAACTTAGTGACAGGAACAAAAAATATCTATTACATGATTTAATTTTCTATGCTCTTTGAAGTAATCCTAAGAAAACATTAAATATGAGATTAGTTCGAAATGGAAAAAGAAAGAAAAGTACAGGTGACAAATGATGGCTTGGGTTAGTATCTCAAGAAGAATAGATCATGGGTCTTTTGTGATTTATTTTAAGGGTTATATATAGAACCTTCTCAATGCTAGACAAGTGCTCTGCCACTGAGATGTATTGCCAATCCTGACACTAGGGTTATCGAGAAGTGGCTGAATTGAAGTAATTAAACTGAATGAAACATGGGCAGATGTTGGTGCCCTAACTGGATGCGGAGAATGAGAGCTGGGCAGTGTTCCTTGGGGTTCTGCTGGACAACTAGAAAAGACAGTGACACCTTTTCCTGAAATAGAGAAAACAGAGTAAAGAGAAACCTTGGGTTGAAGATAATTTTTATTGAGTTCATGTTCCCTTTAATGTGTCTTTGAGCTACAAGTAGATGGGTTCATTTTAAAAATCAGAGAAGATGCTGAAACTAGATAGAAATGTAAAAACAATCACCACACAACTGAGTGGCACAGGACCTTCCTTGGAAAGCGATATAGAATGAATACAAAGAAAAATGAAAATATGAAATGGAGATTGCTACTATGATCCAAGCAGAGAAACACAGAGTAAATTTGATGCATATTTATCTATAACAGTATATGGTAGATACTGTTTTATAGAAGGGAGTGAAATACTGCCTATGTACTGAAGGAAGTTAATATATAGTGTGGAGTTCCATGATTAACAATATCAGAGCACAGTGAATGTGCTAATGATTGACACATCGTCACACTGCAGAGTGAGTCAGTAATGGGTGCCAGAACAGAGTAAGATTGAAGGAGCCAGTTGCAGTGTTCTGCGGCACCGGGGAGAACTCGCATTCACAGTAAACCTAGTACATGGATTTTGAAAATGCAGACGAGAGGAATTTGAAAGCTCCCAAAAAACTGATGAGAAGAGAAAAACGTTGATTGCCTTGATTTGATCAGTGCATGCTGTGTGCATGTGTTCAAATATCACACTTTACCCCATTACCATGGACAATTAATTCATGCTAATCAAAATTAAAGTAAAATAGCAAACAAACTAGACAGTCCCAATCAAAAGTATATTCTACCTAGTCATTTCAAATCACCATGTTTGAGGTGGTTTTTAATAAATGGACTCATTGCATGTCTATTAAAACACTTTGGCTAAAATATGCACAAGTGGAGTTTTAATCTTTACTACTATAAGTGTCATTAGAAAACCTAGAAGAACAACAAAAATAAATTAATTCATAAAATGGGTAAAAGAACACAAAAGGAGGTAAGCTTGACTGTCATATAAGAACCATTTCAAATCAGTATAAAATAGCACAAACGGAGTAACTGGCCACACACGATTGCATTTAACTCTCAAAACAGTGGATACAATTCCAAGTGTGTCTAAGAGAGGTATGGAGAAGCTTGACCAGAGCTCAGTTAGTAGCCCCGGCTAGAAGGAGCCTCTTCCTACCAATTTGGAACTATGATAGAAGGTTACTGTTGAAAGAAGCCCCAGGGCTACAGGCCTGCAATCCCAGTTTCTCAGGCAGCTGAAGCAGGACAATGGGAAGTTCAAGATCCTTCTATACAACTGAGTGAAGATTACATCTCTAAAAGTAAGTAGGTAAGTAAGTAAGTAAGTCAGTAAAATTAAATAAAAACCAAGAAGAAAGAGCTAACAGTGGTTCTTATCCTGTGTGTCTCAACCCCTTTGAGGGTCAAACGACACTTTTATGGGGGGGTCACCTTAAAACCATCAGAAAAGACAGATATTTGTATTATGATTCATAACCGTAGCAAAATCACAGTTATAAAGTAGCAAAAAAAACATATGTGTGTTATGGGGCAGTGGGCACACTCCTTCAATCCTAGCACTCAGGAGGCAGAGGCAGCAGGGGCTCTTTGCATTCAAGGTGAACCTGGTCTACAGAGTGAGTTCCAGGACAGCCAGGGCTACACAGAGAAACCCTGTCTTGGGGGAAAATTATGCTTGGGAGTCACTACAACATGAGGAACTGTATTAAATAAAGTTCACAAATCAGTATAAAATTTAAAAGGTTAAGGACCACTGAGCTAGAGACATGGTTCTTTCCACTCATACGGCAGCTCATAACCACCTGTAACTCCAATTCCAGAAGATTTAATGGCCTCTTCTGGCCTCCATGGGGTCCTGCATGCATGTGACCTGCATACATACACTCAGGTGAACACTCATGCAAATAAAATAAAAAGAAGGAAGGAAGGGAGGGAGTTAGGGAGAGATGGAAAAAGGAAGTAAGCAAGGAAGGAAGGAAACTTGAGTGTTGGGCTATATAGTTCACTGATATAACAAAATGTGCTTAGCCCGAATTTACTCCCCAGAACCAAAAAGCAAAAGGCAAAAAGGCACCCCAGGATGAATCTTTTAGAAAGAAGAATAACTTATTTTGACATTTATCACAAATAAGTTTCCCATTTTGTAAAGTTTGGGGTTTTGTGCACCAGGTTTCTTTTAAGAAACAGTCACATATATTTTAGTAGCCTTTTAGGCAGGAAATCGTCCCTGGTGATTGTTCCTTACTACAAGAGCTAGGTGATTAAATAACCTAATACAACTCCTGCTAGCGGACAATGGCAGCGCCAGCAGTGCACAGATTACAACTCAGTAAATGTACTTTAAATTTCCCCCTCATTTTCTAAATAATTAGATACTGTGTTATGATTTGAGAAATATTGACCTTTTAAAAAATATATATAGCCACCTCTTGGGTTACGTCTACACTTTGAAAGGGCAACCATTTTAATGCCTTTATGAATCCATAACACCGCTAACTCCTCTGACCTTTCAAAAGTGGCCATTAGTAACAAGTTTTAAGGACCACGCTATTTTCTTTTCTTTAACCCATCAAATAGTAATCAAAAGTAGAGCCATAGTTGGTAAAGTGCTAGCTGTGCAAGCACGAGGACCTGCATTCAGTCCTCAAAACTCATGCAAAAGCTAGGCGCAGTGGCACACACCAGTCACCCAGTACTGGGGAAGCAGATACATGAGAATCTCCCTGGAGTTTATTGGCCTGCCAGTTCAACCAAGGCAGTAAGCCCAAGGTTCAATGAGAGACCCTGTCTCAAAATATAAGATAGAGTATGACTGAAGAAGATACTTGATGTTAACCTCTGGTGTCCACACGCACTCAGCTTGTGTGTACCCATTCTCTCTCTCTCTCTCTCTCTCTCTCTCTCTCTCTCTCTTCTCTCTCTCAGACACACACACACAATGTGATGTCATAAGAAAAGTTGTACTAAGAGATGATAATGTGCAGTTATAGCTTGACTCAGTGATACCTGTTTTCTTTAATATCTATCTATCTTGGATTGTACCAGTGTTCTCCATAAGTCATCATAAAGAAACAGAAAGGCATTTTCAATACTAGGCCTGAAAACAAAAACATGTAACAGAACTAATCAGCACTGCCTGAGACTAGAGCCCAGCTTGCTTTTTAACATTTTTCAAAACTTAGTACTTCATCATGTCTTCAGGCAAGTTGGGGTTTGTTTTTAATGTACTAAACAAGTGCTTCTTCACCTTCCTAATGCTGTGGCCACAGCTCCTCATCCTGTGGCGACTCCCCAGTCATAAAAATATTGCATTGCTCTTTCATAACTGTAATTTTGCCATTGTTATGAATTGTTATGTTAATATTTTTGGAGATAGACTTTTGCCAAAGGGATTACAATCCACAGGTTGAGAACCGCTGCTCTAAAATCTTCCATTCCCTGTGTTCTATGAATGCATGAGTATTGATTGTTTGGACTGTGGGAACAGGCAGTTTCCACTAAGATACTAACATACTCTGAGTATTAAGATGAGCCACTGGCCTCATGCTCACATGGCTAAGTGTTAATATGAAGTCTACAGAACTGTCTTTGTACTTAGTATTGTTTTTCTCAGAGAGAGGCATCCCTCCTAAGATTTCCCAACACTGCTTTGGCATGTCAATGAGACAGGAATGAAGAGAGGTAACGAGAAATGCCACAGCTGCTGAGTTGCTGCTTTTTTCAGCTCATATTCTGCAACAAGTGGCCATCTTTCCAGAAAGGAATTCGAGTAGTTCCTGCCATGCAGTCCAATTTAGCTATAAGATCCGAAGGGAGTCAAGCACGCCATTAGCATCAGTCCTTAGGAGGAGAGAGGCAGAGGCTCTGATAGTCATTCCCATAGATTCTGACACGAACTCTTCAGGAGTTTTTCCCTTTCCCCACAACTCCTCACTTGGTATCTCACATAGCTATACACATACAGACACATACATTCATATCGTTAATTTGGACAACAATATGAAATCCTTTATAAACAAAATTTAGTACTTAGCATAGTCTTCAGAAAGCACTTAGTGCCAAAAGAAATGGGGACCTGGTTATCTACATAGTGACTGATTAGGTATCTCTATAACAAATGTTTTCTCTGCATATGCACAAGCACACATGCATAGACTAACTCCTCTCAGCTGTCTATAGCTATAACTTGCAGAAAAGTGCCAGCTGGCCCTACCCTGGGGATTCATAGAATGCCCCTGTTCAGCTCAGTCCCAAGTACCAGAACACTTCTGACTAGGTGCCCCCCCCCCCTTTCTGAGATGTAGCCAAGATTCTTCCACTTCTTGGGTGAAATGTGAGTCTCCTATATTTGTCCATAAGCAGTGTGAAATAGAAAATAAAGTCAGGACAGAAAAAAAATCATTAACCAAGCTTTAACAGAAATACTGTCGGCCTGAAACATGACCAGAATGCCCAATTTCACAGTTCTGCCTATAAAAACTTAGCTATCAGAGGTGGTCTAAAAGCATTTTTTTTTTAAACAAAACAATGAAGAAACAGAAAAAGGTCAGTTGAACATACAGAATCTCTGATCCTACAACTGACTGCTTTTCCAACTTTAAACTAGCATAAGAGAGATGCCCATTCAGTAGAAAGTGTCTCTTGAATGGCTACTCTTTGAGGCTGCGCCGCTGCTGGTCAGCCTCACATATGAGGAGAAACACACTCCACATTGCGGCTTCTTAAACCATTAGCTCATAATTGAAGGGGAGGGTCCCAAAACAGTTGGCAACCATAAAACGTTTCAAATTCAAAATTGAATGTATAATGACTGTGAGTCATTGCTGGCACTGCTGACCCATATGCATTGTGGGACCTCACTGCAACCGTGGTTTGGATCATGCAACATGTCTCCTTTGCACTGAGTTTGCTTTCATAGCATACAATGCCAGGGAAAGCTGCCTGAAGTGTTTCAGTCAGATTTGAGACACTTATACCTTATGAACTACAGTATTCTTAATAGACAGACACATTAAAGTTTTCTGCCTCTCATAGAAAGATAATGGTTTATTTATGGAAAACAAAAACATTTAATATTTTTCTGCTATCATTCCTCAGCATGTATCAAATTAATCTTAGATTGTACTATAATAGAATATTTAAATTTAAATACCCAATATTTGGGATGCTCACTTGATTTTTATGGGAAAAAAATCTTTAAATGATTTTTGGTTGGGGTTGAGGACAGAATTTTCCACAATATCTGAAATGGCCCCTAAACACATTTCTGAGATTTCTTTACCACATATTTATGCAAACTAATATTCACATCACTAAATATTATAAAAATCACTCTTGATTTCTCCTTTGGACTCCAACTATGACAGTATCTCAACACCAGACAGTGCATAAATGATATCATAGTAAATTGCTTTCTTTAAGTGTACTCTAAAAAGCAATAGATTCTCTTGGGTACTAGGTCCAAATTCCAGTGCTCCTTCAGTGCTGTGCTAGGTATCTAAATTTCTGTCATTAAGTTTCTGGTATTCAGGGCTGGAAACATGGCTCAGTAGTTAGATGAACACCAGCTGCTCATCTAGCAGACCCAGATTCAATTCCAGCCCCCACATTGCAGCTCACAACTGTTTGTAACTCCAGGTTCAGAAGATTCAACACCCTTACACAGGCATACATGCAGGCAAAACACCAATGTATACAAGATCAAAGTAAAGCAAAATATAAAGAAGTTCCTGATGTTTACAGACAAAAATATTATGGGGTAGTGTTAGACAGTGATCAACAGTATCTGTTCAGAGAAGAAGAAGATGGAGAACCATTTGCATGGTGTCTTCTTTTTTTTTTTTTATTATTGGAACTTTTATTTACATTTCAGGTGTTTTCCCCTTACCCCCTTTCCCCCTCCCTCCCAGGAACTCCCTATCCCTTCCCCCTTCCTCCTGCCTCTATGATGGTGTCCCCCCACCCACCCTCCCCCGTACCTCACCTCCCCACCCTCGAATACCACCCCCAACGACGTCCAGCCTTCATGGGACCAAGGATCTCTTCTCCCACTTATATATAGCTCCCTTGCATATATAGCTGGAGCCATGGGTCCCTCCCTAAGTGCTCCCAGGCTGGTGGTTTAGACCCTGGGGGCTCTGGTTGGTTGATATTGTTGCTCTCCTCATGGTGTCTCAAATCCTCTCAACTCCTTCAGTCTTCACTCTATCTTCTCCATTGGGATCCCCATGATCAGTTTAATGGTTAGCTGTGAGCATCTGCCTCTGAGTATGTCAGACTCTTGCAGACCTCTAAGAAGACAGCTATATCAGGCTCCTGTCAGCATGTACTTCCTGACATCCACATCAACCTCTACCTTTGGTGACTGCACATAGGATGGATTTCCAGGTGGAATAGTCTGTAGACAGTCCCTCCTTCAGTTTCGGTCCTGCACTGTGTTTCCATATTTGCACCCTTGAGTATTTTGTTACTCCTTCTAAGAAGTACTGAAGGCTCCCCTATTTGGTCATCATTCTTCATGAGCTTTATGTGGTCTGTGAGTTGAATCTTGGGTGTTTCAAGCTTCTGGGCTAAAGTCCAATAATCAGTGAGTGAATATGTATGTTCTTTTGTGATTGGGTTACCTCACTCAGGATGATATTTTCTAGTTCCATCCATTTATATAAGAATTTATCAAATTCATTGTTTTTAATAGCTGAGTAATATTCCATTGTGTAAATGTACCACATTTTTTGTATCCATTCCTCTGTTGAAGGACATCTGGGTTCTTTCCAGTTTCTGGCTATTATAAATAAAGCTGCTATGAACATAGTGGAGCATATGTCCTTGTTACGTGTTAGAGCATCTTCTGGGTATATGCCCAGGAGTGGTATAGCTGGGTCCTCAGGTAGTGATATGTCCAATTTTCTGAGGAACGCCAGACTGTTTTCCATAGTGGTTGCACCATCTTGCAATCCCACCAACAATGGAGGAGTGTTCCTCTTTCTCCATATCCTCGCCAGCATCTACTATCACCTGAGTTTTTGATCTTAGCCATTCTGACTGGTGTGAGGTGGAATCTCAGGGTTGTTTTGATTTGCATTTCCCTGATGACTCTCAGAATGCTCTACTTGAACTTACATTGGACCAAGAATGTATGGCATAGACAGTATTTCTAGATAAAATTGGAATATTGACATTTGGTATATATCTTTACTCTTTATTCATCCAGAAAAGATTTATTGACCATTTATCATGAATCAGGAGCTAGGCTAAACATTATGAAGAAGACATACTCC